>PVLA01004603.1:0-40012 GCA_004027455.1 Hydrochoerus hydrochaeris
TTCATTGAATTGTAGGTATTGTTTTATTTCTTCTTTAATTTCATCTGTAGCCCACTGGTTGTTCAAAAGGCTGTTATTTAATTTCCATGTATTTATGTAGGTTTTACAATTTCTTTTGCCATTAATTTCCAATTTCAGTGCACTATGGTCAGATACTATGCATGGTATGATTTCAATACCTTTGCATTTATTTAAGAATATTTTATGGGATAATATATGGTTTATTTTGGAGAATGTCCCATGTGCAGCTGAGAAGAATGTGTATTCTGATGTCGTTGGGTGGAACATTCTGTAAACATCTACTAAGTCCAATTGCTCACAGGTATGATTCAGTTCTGTTATTTCTTTGCTGACTTTTTGTCTAGTTGATCTATCTCTTTGTGACAATGGGCTGTTAAGATCTCCTGTTGTAATTTTATTCTTGTGTATTTGGTTTTTTTATGTCCATTAGTATCTGTCTTATATAGTTGGGTGCTCCTGTGTTTGCTGCCTTCCATTTATTCCCCTGACCGTTACCTGATCTTGCTCTGAGGAATTACAGGGAAAGGAGTAAAGGTTTAGGAAGAGTGCTCTGGGGTTGTGGTCGTACCCTCTTTGGGTTGCCATCATTACCTGGGGAATCTTCACCCCTTCTCTTCAATAAATATAAGCAGTATAGCTCATAAAATAAAAAAAGAAGTAGCTTTAAAAGCCACTTAAAGTGACACAGATGCACGCCAACATCCCTGTGTATGTGTGCATGTGTGTGTGTGCGTGTGTGTGCTCAGGGGAGAGAAGAGAGAGGATTGGTAAAGTTTGTAGAAGATGGGTGAAAACTTTACTCAAGCAAACTACCCTTTCACCCATACCAAGGAAATGTATGGGTGTCACTGAAGTTCCAGGAGCAAGTATTATCATCTCACATTTTCTTGCATTTCAAACATTTGCAAAGCATGTTTCCATGGTGCTTTGTGGCTGAGTCAAGAAGTTGTAGCCATTAAAAAGCCCTCTGTCAAGGAGAAAATGTGATTAGACCAACTGCTTGCAGTGACACTTAAAAATTAACTGCAAATCTGTTTGGGGCAGCAAAGGCATTCCCTAAACACTTGCTGGTTGGGAATGTTGGCTTTCAAATCATTATTTTGTATCCCTTCAAGGTACATTTTAACTGTTTTAATATGTGAGGAACAGGCCTGCCAAATTGTGCTGATGGCTTTTTAACACAAGCAATTTACAAATGCAATGAAGCAGATAATAGGACACATGATACCGAATTTGAAAATCTGTGTCGACGACACTGCTGGTATAGAAGCATTTTTGGAAGCAGTCCTGTAGCCCACTGCCTAAATAAGAAAAATATTGTTTACCATTTCACAGGTGGCCTCTTCCATCCAATGATGAGTTTAGGGTCATGTCCTTGAGTCCAAACTAGACCCTCCTATGCTAGGAATATTTCACTAAATATCATCTGGAAAACATGCATTAATCAAAGCACAACGAACAGTACAATTTGCCTCGAGTTAAAAAGATGCTCATGTTACAGCCAAAACTAAATGTTTTCATTAAAAAATGAAGGCTTCTAAGCAAAAGAAGTATATGTAACTTAATACACACTTGATTTCCTGTTATATATATGGTCAATCCTTATACTCAATTTCCCCTCACAGTGAATATTGCGAATCAAAGTCATAGAAGAGAAATTAAAATTGTAGTTGTCAAAGGACAGGATTAGGGAAAAGGTATAGACTTTCCGGTATAAAATGAGTAAATCCTAAAGATCAAATCTATAGCATGGCAAATGTAACTAATAATGTACTATACACTTGAAAGTGCTTACTGTACACTTGAAAATAGACATACTTGACATAATTTATGTCAGGGATAAATATGTTAATTATCTTAATTGTGGCAATAAGTATACAAGATATACCAAAACACTATGTAGTGTATCCTAAATGCATATAATTAATCAATCAGTGAAGCTAGAAAAAAATAAAACAAATTCAAAATATAAAAATATTAGTAATTTAAAAATATTATTAAAAGAAATAGTTCACTGCTTCTTTATACAGACATAATAAAAAAGTCACCTTGGAGTGAATTATCTTTGTTCTTGAAAAGGTCACTTGAGTGAACTCTCTTAGAAACAAACATGAGATTTGTCCTTCCTCATATTCCCTAGGATGGAGAAAGATCCAATTGCCATACAAGAAGGAAGGCACAGACCGCGAGCCTTTCATCCTAAGATTTCAATTTATTACAGATCAAACTGACTCTGAACTAAGACTACTGGCAAAAAAGGATAAAGACACTCCCAAAGTGAACTCTCCTTGAAGGGAGAGACTGGGCCCATGTCCTAGGTTCCATAGTGGGGCTGAGGGTAATTAAGATCTGGATTTAATAAAACAGAAAGCCACCTTTGATGAAGCCATTCTGAAACTGATCACGCCTTGGGGAAGGAGGGACTCCGGAACATTCTTTAAAGATCTAGCCGTAGTCTTGTGTCCTAGAGTAGGAAACTATTACAGAAGTGGAAAGATGCAGATGAACAATAGACTATGAAATGTCAGCTAAAGAAATGTCAGAACCTAGAAACTGGAAATAAGACAGCAATCTCTTTGGTGTCTGGGGGACAGTTTAGGTCAGGGAAGATGTACTGAATTTTCTTAAGCGATGAATGTAAAAACAGATATGTGGTTAAGCTGTGGTCCAAGACAGTAAACACACACTTTTTCAGGGCTGAGGCTAAACCCAGGGCTTTGCATATAACAGGGAAGTGCTTGGCCACTGAGCTTAAAGGCTGATTCTAAACATGTACTCGATTATCAGAAATGGTAAGTTCAAATTTGATCACACTTAATTGATCTAACTACTATACTTTGTTCATTTTCTTCTTCATTTTATGAATTACATAAACCACTTCCATTCTCTACTTAGTTCTTTCAGACCTGCTGCCTCTAGTTGAGCTACAATGGCCCTCCTTTAATTCTTCCTACTAATCTGTAAATTATTTGCAAATTGAGGCCCATGACTGGTCTCCTTTGGCTTAGTTTTTCCTTCCATGAGGGAAGAAATCACAAGCCTGCCCAGATGGGAGAAATGGCAAAGAACTTGCATCCTATTAAAAACCATAGCCTCCCCGCTCTGGCCACAATTTCTTACATTCCTTCCAAATGCAAATATCTTCTCCCACGATCCCTAGAAGCCTCATCCAAGTGTAGCACCTGGCTCAGAGGTTGGATCTTCGCCTAGGAAAAATTCCTTTAACTAAATCATTGAGTTAATTAAATATCTTTCTAACACTTCCCACATTATCACCAGTAGTACAGCTGCCAAACTTTTTACCACTACAAAGCAAAGTACCCTTCATTTCTGTTTCCCATCTTGTTTTCCTCACTGTTTCTCCAAACTTTCACCTGCAATCTCCTCTGAACACAAGCAGCTTCTGCGTGGAACACTGGTCTTGAAATCAATGCCTATATTTTGGTTTTGCTAAGCCAGACCCCTCCCCACACTCCTAGGTATCAAGTTGTGTTCTGCTCACTGATTACTGCTCCCACAAATTCACTGGTTTAACGCCATTGTATTTCGTTCTTGGTTTGGGGAGTCAGAAGTTTGGAGAGAAGGCTTAGCACTGCCTTGGGGTCCCTCACACATCAGATGTTGCCTGGGCACTAGTCGTACTTCCAAGGAGGCTAATTATTCCTCGAGCTTCAGCTGAGCCTGGGACCAGGTCTCAAGTGGCTTCTCCATTTGGCTTGTGCTCCTCATGCTTGGTGACCCAGTTCCGGGTTTTATAAGAACGGTCTTGTTACTTTCCTATTTTCTTAGCTAATAGGGATAATTACTGCCGGGAGAGATTGACAAATGAAACTGAAACTAACTTTGGGCTCCAACTTCAAGCATTGCCTAAGTAAAGATATCAATAAACTAACCCCGCTCAACTAGTTATCCCTTTAGAAAGAAGATGAAATAAACATGCATTGAATTCTAAAATTTTACTGATATTATACCCGTAATGCTAGTGCACAAATAGCAAAGGATAATTTGCATAATAAATATTCGTATTCTTTTTTCTAGTTAGTACAATAATTGAATAGCAGCCATCAGGGAAGTAGGACAAAAGAGGGCCATTAGCATAAATGTGAGCTTGATTTTTCACGATTTGATTACCTTCTACCCAACTCCACTGCATCCACTTGAATAGAGGTTCTGCTTTTTATCAGTTGAATGTTAAGTGACTTCCATGCATTCAAGTATTACCCTAGCTGGCCATATTCAGCCCAACAAAGAACAGTGTCTCCTCAGCACATTTTGGGAGAAGTGTGGCTTGTTATTGCTAACACTTTTGGATGAAAAGATCATGGCTAGATGACAAATCTGTGAAGGTCTTGATTTGACAAAAATGGCAAAGCATGCCAGAATACTTCCCCAACACAGCATCATCTTTCCTCCAATGAAGGTATGTGTGACTCTAAGTTAAAAATTTGAAATACTTCCAGTAGTAACCTTTGTCAGTCATCTTCTTTCAAGCTTCCTTTAGTCCAAGAGTGGATATAACAGAAGAATTAAGTTTGGTTTTGGAATCAAACCAATAAGGTTATTTGCAGTTCAGGATGAGGGAAGTATTTATATTTGTGATTTTTTAATCATTTGTTTTAAGTAACAGCATCAAGAGTAGTGGGGAATCTCTGAATTGAATAATCTCTAACACTGAACATAGTTTTTTCACTGAGGGACATTTATACTACAACTTGTTTATGCAAATTAAGGCATTTACAGACTGAACCTGAAGATCTTGAACAGAAAAGGCAAATTTCTTGTCATACTCTAGAGGGAATGGTGGCGGGCACACCTTCATTGTGTGCAGGACACTGGCAGGGATTTTCCAACAAAATAGAAGGAAAAAGCTATTGTGTGACATGAGGTCAGCATTGGGCTACGGCAGAGAGGCTTGGCTGATTATGGAGTGAGGCCTTCTAATGGAAAGATTCCAGGATGAAGTCTTTGTGAAATTCTTACATGTGCATTCGAGCTTTAATAAGTAAAATTACAGATTTTAATAGAAGCAACTGGATAAATTATATTTTGAAAAATTTATTAAAATTCAGAGCATCTAGATTACTTATACAAGGGTAGGAAATAAATTACTACCTAGTACTAGCACAGCATGATTTGTGGAACTAAGTATTAGTTCATTTATTCCTCACAAGAGCTCTGAAAGGTACATATTTCTGTACTTTTCATATTAGAAAACAGGTCAAATAACTGTCTGGTCTCTTCTCCAAATAATATGCTAAAAACTCCAGATCTGCCTGATTCTAAATCTTTTGACTCTTAAGTTACAAATTTCAATTCTATAATAAAGTAAAAATAATCAAAATTACAAAACCAAGAAAGATATGTCCCAAAGTTAGAGGAAGTAAAATTCTACTTACTGTGTAAGAAACTTTATTGTATTATAACTGACATTCAACTTCTAGATTGTGTATAGTGCTTTATTTACTTTAATGTTTAGAAACTAAAATATTTAAGTAAGAACCAAAAAATGTTCTGAAAGATTCAGAAGAGTATATTAGTTAGTTTTGTGTCTTGTGCTCTTTTATTCTTCTCTGTTTCCCTATTCATTTGTCTTAATTTTTTAAAAATTCTCCAATTCTATATAGTTTTTCTTGGTATTATAAAGACTATATTTTGGAAATTATTCTTAATTGTTCTTAATATACTTCCTTTATTGGAAGATAAAACTGAGAGCCAAGGAAAAGAAATTTCCATTTTTCCCTTAATAACCCACAACTTTATGCTAATACATTCTATATACATTAACTCAGTACCATTAATTATTGGTATTAGAGCTAATATTTGACTTTAACAGCCTCCAACCTAATAATAGCACATTAACATTTCCTGAGTTAACACCTAAGGGACCGTACTTATGTCTCTGGGGAAAAATGTGTAATGCAAATTATGAAATTGTTTTCCTAAAAATATGCAGTCTAGTTTATTTTGTAGTTCTTTCAAAGTTCAAATAAAACATCTGGTTTTTTTCTTTTGCTTTCACTTTTTAGAAAAATATTTACCCTAACAATAATGGAATATTTCTTTCTCATGGGCAAAGAAAATAGAACACTTGTCTGTCAATGAATTCTCTTATAGAATTCTTAATTGTTACTTCCTTTTACCTTGCTTATAGAAATACATGCTGGCATATTACTTAAACTGATCTAGGTCCTACTGCTTATTAGTCAATATAAAAATGAATATTTGATGCTTAATAGAATTTAAAGGACAAAAATTATCAAAAAGCTCTTTTCTTCCTTCTCTGTAATTGCATTTACTTAAGTAACTCTGACTAGCATTTGACTAAACTTTTGTGTTTATTTTTGTGTCTGCTACCCAATGAGTCCTGATAAAGAGTATTCCTACCAGAAAAGACAACAAGTAATAATAAAAAGGCTTCAGGGAGAAAATAATGTCTCAAATGTGACAATGACTTAGTGTTCCATTAGCAAACATTAAATATTGTCTATACCTGTGTTTACTCACCCAGAAGTCCTAGAAGAATGTAGCCCATAATAAACACTAGGAAGACTATGCAGCACACAAAATCTGTAGATTTCCTAAAGACAGAAAAAGAATAAAGGATTAAAAGTGGTCCCAAATGATTTGTCTACTGCACAAAAATACAGAAAGGGAGAAAAAAGATGACAGTAATATACTATTGGATATCCAATAATCCTGAATTGGTAGATCAGATAAAGTTTTGCAGTCCCAGACTTTTGTAGCAATAGCAAGGTTATATTTCCATGTTTAAAGAAGCTCCCTCAGAATTCTTTCTAGCTTCTATATTTTATAAATATCTCTAGAGAGTAGAGCACATCGGCATCAAGTAGATTTAAAAAAAAAATAAAATGTAGTATAAGCTCTTTGAATTTCCTTTCCATATCCCCCAGAACATGGCAAAAAGTAACTAGCTATTTTCTATTCCTCTCCTTTCCCCTTTTTGTTTCTCAATATACATATTAATGGCACGATTATTAAGAGATTGAGTATATCAATCTTCTATGATGAGTAGCATTATAACTATTATAACAGTGGTGCACAGAAAGCCTTAAAAAGTAACATTCTCCCACCAAATGTAATTTCTGAAAATATCTTGCAAGTTACATGTTGTGAAATTTGGTGTAGAGAAAATCTGGCCCACAGACAGTCAGTGATTTGCTAAAGGTCATAGGCACACTAGCATCCAGCAGAGACAGAAGGTTTTCTCAGTTTGGAAGGTCAGAGCTACGTCTTGAAAATGAGCCATGATGGTGTCACTCTTGGCGTGAAACTTAATGATGAATCCATTTGTAGAGAAAAAGATCAGTCCATCTGGAAGGATTTAAGGGTTGCACATCAGAATTGTCATAGAATGGTCTTTATTGTGAGGGCATGTGGGTACGCTTTACAGTCAGCACAGGCAACGTGAAATTCAAACTTTGTGAGAAGTGGTAGCAGCGCAGTAGCAGTAATAAATGGCAACTGAACGCTAGCAGACACTGCACTACTTTACACTGGTAAAGCTTGTTATAGCTTTATTGATACCAGACTCAGCTATGTGTGTTCCCTAAGAACATCTTTATGTTACTAGAGGTATCAAGGAGAGTTGACATGAGGAACGTGAGAAGACGGTTTCAGAAGTAGGTAAATATCTAAGTCTGCAACACCTAATTGTTTTCATTTAATTACACCGGTCTGACTAGACTTTTCTGTAAATATTTCAAAGAGCTACACATGAAAATAATCATGCATGTTCCTATAACTCTTTGTAAGTTATAGATCCTTCTTTGGAAGGAAACTGTAGCTAACACAGAAACGAATTATACTTTGTTTAAATCCCATTTTAACCCAGGAATTTCTCATGTCATTTGTGTTTCAGAATGAAAAAATCCCAATAAGAGAGGAAATCAGGCACTATAGCATTTTGTTTGTTTGTTTGTTTGTTTGTTAGCAAGCGTTGAAAGCAGGCCCCTACTTAGAGGTGGGGAGGGTTTGTCTCACACACGTCTTGACACGACCTAAGTCAAGATCAGGGATTCATCTTCCCAAAGCAGTTGTTAAGTAGCTGGACACCTAATGGTGGTCCCTAAGGCAAGATGACAAAGAAGGAAATCCAGAACACTGGTGTGCTTTCATCAGAAGCTCTGCAGTTCTCAGAGCCCTCATATGTGTAATCACCACTCCCCAGAAGACAGTGAAGAACGCGATGCAATACAGCCAGGCTGGCACACATGCTGCTGTCATGCATCTATGTTTCATGTTGCCAGCTGTAGCTTTGTGTTCTACATAACACATACATGTTACAGTTCAGTATATTTAAGACATTCCAACGGTGCATGCCATCATAATGTTAGGTATTTACAGTGTTATACAGTGAGCACAGGCAGAGGTAAGCATCCGGAAAAGGTAAATAAAAGAAACTCGCCAGTTTCCAAGGATGGGGCATGAAGAAAAGAGCAGAACCCAAATAGAAATTTTATGGAAACTACAACCCACACTCCTTTACCAGTGGCACTGATAAACATACACCCACTTGAATTTTGGTTCCATATGGAGTTTGAGGCTCGGATTCTTTTTCCCTTCTGGTGCCGAGGACACTAGAAAGCATCGAGCACTAATCCATGACCATACAACCACCCACCCAGTACACACACCGCCATGGCACTTAGCATTTCCCAAGCATCCACTGCAAAAGTATCTGAGGGAACAAATTAGCAGCCAGAGGGGACAATGTCTTCAAGTCTACTTTGTTTTCCTGGTGCTCTGCTTTAAGAAGAAAATAGTGGGCTGTGGTCCCCATGACTAGACAGCTTCATTTTATCTTATTTAACCTAGAATGATGCCAAATCAATGGAAAGTTATGGATAGAGCATTCAAAACTAGTAGGAACATTAGTATTTGTAAATTTGTTCTGGAAGTGATTTGATTTCTTTTAATAGTTTAGAAATTTTCTTTCAGCCATTGACCAGGCAACTGGAGAGAAGAGTCTGAGATTGGTTTCCCCTCCCGCCAGAGATGGGACTCAGGAACTGGAGATCTGTGGGAACACCAGTGACACAGCAGGACCCTGGCCAGCGTGCTTGTGATGGACAGGCAGGACTAGGAGGGGGGATTCCGAAGTAACAGCTACAAGATGAGCAAGCAAGTGGTAAGTTAGGTGAATCAGCCTTGTGCTTGGAGACAAAGACACACAGAATAGAAGCAGGCAGGCAGGGCCACTTCCTATTCTTTTCTTCTTTTCTTTAATTTTTAAAAATTATTTTTCATCTTTTATTTTCTTTTTTCTTCCTATTTAAATAGCTGGGAAGAATTCCAGCCACAGAAAACTAACCTCATCTCCCAAATCCAGAGGCAAAGATTAGACCCAAACCCAGCACACAGATTGCATACAAATCCACCTGCATTCATGGCTAGCGTACACATGCTGAGATCAGACTTGGCCCTACCACAGAACTGTAGATGCTAGAGGACTTTTGCTACCTTTACTTTTCTCTGATGGGTTTCCCACTGGGTAGTCGGCTGGGTTAGTGTTTTTATTTTTGTTTCCTTTTCTCTTTTTCTCTCGGTTTTGTTCTGTCCTGTTTTGTTTTTCTTTCTATATGTTTGTTGTTTTTTTCCAGTGTGTGTGATTATTTTTGTTTCCTTCTTTTTTCCTCTCCTTTTAGTTTTCTTTCTTCTTTTCTCTCTCGTTCACTATTTAGATCTTCAACCTTTCTTTTTGTTTTATTCTACTTATCCTCTTCCTTTCTTTTGTCAACTATCTTGCTTTATTTTATGATACTTTCATGTGAGTAAACATAGTCTCTTCTCTTTCTGGTTCACTTCAGAATTCCTAGACTTTCTCCTTTCCTCTTGTGTCCAACAGTTACCCAAAATGTGGATGATCTTCCTATGCCCTCCAACTTTACTCCCACTATATTTAACTTCATTCCTGTCTCCACCCTATTCCCCATCACTCTTAAACACCCCCCCAAGAGGGTTAAATCCCACTACTAACTGGAAAATCATTGCATATAAGCTTCTGGTATAAGTTGGGTTATATTATATAACTATGGAGTTTGTTCCTACAGTTGAAGATATCAGACTAATGGTTATCACAATTTGTCAGCAGCCAGCTGTGCCTGAGTCTGTTGCTATGGCTAACTGTACTACTTTAACCAGGATGCCATAGCTGTTATAATCATTTTTTCTCCATGTATGACAATGCACAGATTGCAAGTGGTAATAACCATCACCACACCACCAGTACCAAAGGAATGGGACTTGAGTCAAACAGATACAAACAATATATTGGGAAGGTAGGTTCTTGAGGTAGACATAAAGACCAAGAACCACCTATATCTAGAAGACATCCTGAGGAACAGACACCTCCTAAGAAAGCCTTGACAGCAGGGATAATCTAATGTAAGAAATCTACAAGCATCAACATATAAAGCAAAATAAACTAGAAAATAACAAGAAGAAGCAAAATGTAACCCTAAACACCTAGCCTCCCAGGACAACTCAAGAGCATAAAGAGATAGAGAAAATCAGAAGCCAACTAATGGAACTCTCTGAAATGATAGCAGAAGAATGGAAAAAAATGGAAGGAAAAATAATAGGAAAAATAATCTCCAAGGTGCAAAAAGAAATGACAAGCAAAATGAAAGACATTAAAGCAGACACAGACAAAAAGTAGAGGCTCAGGAAAATGACAGAAACCATGACTGTCCAACATAGACAAGAAATAAAATCAATGAAAAAGATCCAAACAGAAATTTAGGTAATTAAAAAAATCTCCATTGAAAATACATGCAACAAACTGAATAAAGGTAAGGATAGAATATCAGATCTGGAAGACAGAAATGCAAGCAGCAACAATGAAAAGAAAGATATCTCAAAAATAGGAAGGGATCACGAAAAGCAAACCAACAGCCACAAGATAAAGCAAAAAAGAACAGTTAGTGAGAAAGCTGGAGACTAAAAACTTCACAGAAATAATGGCAGAAAATGTCCCAAAAATGGATAAAGAATTTGACATACCAATACATAATACATATAAAACTCCAAATAGCCATGACCAAATTAAATCTACACCAAGGCCCATAATAATCAAGATTCCAGAAATTCAACACAAGAACAAAATATTAAAAGCAGCTAGAGAAAAGAAACAAATCACTGATGAAGGAAAGTCCATCAGAATCACTGCAGACTTCTCAACACATACATTGAAATTAAGGAGAACATGAAGTGGGATAATTCAAGCCCTAAAAGAAAACAATCTTCAACCCAGATTGATGTACTCCACAGAACTATCTTTCAAAATCAACAGAGAAATAAGATACTTCCATGACAAAGAAAAACTGAAGAAATTTATGACTACCAAGCCAGCCCTATGGAATACTCTGAGAGACATATTAGAAAGAGATAATGAAGACCACAAACACATGAACACCAATAGAAAGAAGCTGTCAAGCAGGGCAAGCAATTAAACAAAGGACAAAGACAGGGAACCAATGACAGGAAAATAACATTTAAAAGAATAGCCAATGCATATCAGTTATAACCATCCATGTAAATTGTCTCAATTCACCAATCAAAAGAAACAGGTTCATAGAATGGATCAAGAAACAAGATCCAACAATATGTTACATTCAAGAAACATATTCAATCCCAAAAGAAAATCCATAGGCTAAAAGTCAAAGAGTAGAAAACAATTATCCATGCCATAGGAAACCAGAAAAAAGCAGAGATAGCTATTTTATTGCAGGCAGTGTAAACTTTAAGCCAAAACTGATTAGAAAAAAAACCTGATCAAAAGAGACAAGAAAGGTCACTAAATACTTGCTAAGGGAAAACTCCAAGAAGAGATAACAATCATAAATATATATGCATCAAACAATGGTTTGTCCAACTGCATGAAACAAATATTAACAGACATGAACAATCAAATGAATACTAACACAGTTGTAGAGTAAGACCTTCATACCACACTCTTACAAACAGATCAATTAGATAAATAATAAAGAAATATCAGAATTAAGCCAAGCCTGTGAACAGATGGACTTGGTAGATATCTACAGAGTGTTCCACCCAAAAACATCAGAATACACATTCTTCTCAGCTTCACATAGGACATTATCCAAAACAGAGCACATATTAGCCCACAAAACATGTTTAAATAAATGTAGATTTGAAATCATCCCATGCGTACTATCTGACCATAGCAAATGAAACTGGAAATCAACAGAAGAAATCACAAAAACTACATAAGCACATGGAAATTGAACAACACACTTCTGAACAACTAATGGGTAGCACAGAATATTAAAGATGAAATTAAACAGTATATACAGTTAAACAATAATGCCTGACGCAACACATCAAAATTTACGGGACATGATGAAAGTAGCCCTATGAGGGGAATTTATACTGATGAACTTCCTCATCAGGAAAACAGAACAAGCTCAAATAAACAATCAAATGTTGAACTTCAAACTTCTAGAAAAAGAAGAATAAATCAAAGCCAAAGCTCATAAAATGGAGGAAATTGTAAAGATAAGATCAGAAAGCAATGCAGTTGAGACTAAGAAAACAATACAAAGAACCAGTGAATCAAAAAGTTGGTTCTTTGACAGAATAAATTAGCTAACCTCATCAAAAAGAGGGGGAAAAACACAAATTTGAGCAATTAGGAATGAAAAGGAGGAAATCACAACAAATTCTACAGAAATCCAGATTAGCAATACCTACCATGGGAACCTATATTCTAATAAAAACACAGAAGAAATGGACAGATTCCTAGACACAATTGAATTGCCAAAACTAAATCATGAAGATAGAAAAATTCAAAATAACTCACTATCAGCCAATGAAATTGAAAATATAATTAACAATTTACCAACAAAGAAAAGTCCAGGCCCTGGTGGATTCATTGTGGAATTCCACAAGAAATTTAGAGAAGAACTAATGTCACTAATGCTGAAACTCTTTAATGAAGTTGAAAGAGAAACAGTGTTTCCAAAATCATTAATGGAAGTAAGTATTACTGATTACAAAACCAGAGAAGAACCCAACCAAAAAAGAAAACCTCAGGCTTCCTTTACAAACATAGATCCTCAATAAGATATGGCAGACAGCATGCAACAAATCATCAAGAAGATTGTATACCATGACCAAGTGGGATTCTTTCCAGGATTGTGGGGATGGTTCAACATAGGCAAATTAATAAATGTAATACATCATATGAATAGACCCAAAGATAAAATCACATGATCTTCAGAAAAACATCTAACAAGTCCCAAACCCATTCATGATTTAAAAAAAAAAACCTACAAAAAATTCAAATAGATGATCTTTATCTCAATCTCATAAAGGCCATCTACAACAAGCCAACAGCTAACATTACTCTAAATGGTCAAAAACTGAAAGCTTTCATGCTAAAATCAGGAACAAGACTAGAATGTCCACTATCATCATTCCCATTCAATATAGTTCTGGAAACATTATCCAGAGCAACTAGACAAGAGAAAGAAATAAAAAAAAATTATGAATAGGAAAGGAAGAAGTTAAATTATTAATATTCGCAGATGACATGATTCTCTATATAGAAGACCCCAAAAACTCCATCAAAAGACTTAAATTTAATTACCAAAGTCAGTAGTGTAGCTGGATACAAAGTCAGCACTCAAAAATCAGTAACATTCCTGTACACAAGCAACAAAATGACAGAGAAATTAGGGAAATCACATCCTTTACAATAGCATCCAAATCAATGAAATTCTTAAAAAGCAATCTAATAAAGTAAAACATCTATACATTAAAAATTACAGTGCTTGAAAAAGGAGATCAAAGACAGTATCAGAAGATGGAAAGATATCCCTTGCTCATGATAGGAAGAAACCAAATAGTGAGAATGGCCCTACTCCCAAAACTGTTATACAGATTGAATGCAATCCCAATCAAAACATCATTGGTATTTGTTGGAGACCACTACCCAGAAGCTCTGAGCAGGATTTAAATTTAACTAATTGGCTTTCTATGTTTATCTGCCAGTCTGTCCTAGGCCTAGGCCCCTTGCCTGGCAACAGGAGCTGATTCATAGTAAGTGAACCTCTATGAGTCACTGTTCCTGGCTGAGGTCTGTAGTGGCCTGTGAGGCCAGAGATACCTCAAAGGGCAACATAAGGCCACAGCTGCGGACACTTGGCTCAAACATCAATTAGGTAGATAGAGACTGCAGCTGCAGGAATTATTTCTATAATCTCACTCCTACCATGTCTTCATGATAAGAAAGTTCTGCTCAATTGACTTGATTCATGACTTGGAGACCCCCTTGAAGTGACTCCCAAGGTCCTGCTCATTGCCTGTTCTTTCCTCCGTTTCCCCACCCTTGTTGTTGGACCTAATCAATAAAGTGAGTGGTCCAGAGAAGTCTTTGTCTTCGCCCTCGGAGTCTTGATCTCAGCCAAAGTGTTTTGACCCTCCTGGAGCCCTAAAATCATATCAGTTGTCACATTTTATTTAAGCTTCCTCCATACACTTGTTTGAGAGATGGGGGATCTAGCTCAGGACCTGATAGGTACACATCACAGAAATACAGACATTTCTAAAATTCATTTGGAACCAGAAGAGACCCAGAATAGCAAAAGCAATTCTGGGCAACAAAGGCAAGTCAGGGGGTATCATAATCCCTGACCTGAAATTATACTACAAAGCTACTGGAGAGAGAAACACACACACACACACACACACACAGACCTAAAGATCAGTGGAACAGAAATTAAGATTCAGATGTAACTCCAAACACAACTGTAAACACTGGAAGAAAGATAGTCTCTTTAATAAATGGTGCTGGAAAAACTGGCTTTCTACATGCTGAAGAATAAAACTAGACTAATGTCTATTACTATGCACTAAACTAAAGTCAAAATGGATTAAAGATCTAAATATTAAAACAGAAGCACTAAACTTACTGGAAGAGAAAATAGGTGAAATCTTGGCAATATTAATGTAGGTACAGAGTTCATAAACAAAACCCACAATGCACGGAAATACCACAAAGAATCAACAACTGGAATCTCATCTTATTAAAAAGCTTTTGCACAACAAAAAAATCACTAACAAAGTGAAAAGAAAACCCATAGAGTGGGTAAAACTATAGCCAGTTGTCCCTCAACAAAAAATTTATATCTAGAACATATAAAGAATTGAAAAAAATTAGATCCCCCAAATTCAAAGACCCAATCCAAAAATGGGCATCTGAGATGCATACACACTTCTCAGTAAAGAAATATAAATGGCAAATAAATATATGAAAACATGATCAACACCACTGGTTATTCGAGAGATACAAATTAAAACATCTCACTCCACAAAGAATGGCTATCATCAAGAAATCAATCAGTAACATATGCTGGTGAGGCTGTGGGGGAAAAGGAACCCTTCTCTAGTGCTGGTGGGAATACAGACTGGTGCACCCACTGTGGAAATCAGTGTGGAAATTCCTCAAAAAACTAGGATTAGAGCACCTACTCCATTCAGCTATTCCCCTTCTGGGTATCTTCTCAGAAGAATTAAGAGCACCATACCACAGCAATATGCATGTGCCCATGTTCATAGGAGCACAATTTACAACAGCTAAATCTTGGAAACAACCCAAATGCCCATCAGTCAAGGAATGGATAAAAAGGAAGTTTTTTTTTAATATAATGAAGTAATAATCAGACAAAGAAGGATAAATCATACATTTTTACAGGTAAATGGATGCAGCACAAAACCATACTCATAAGTGAAATAAATCAGACCCACAGGTGTACGGATCACATTGTCTCACTAATGTGAGAAACTGAATGAGGAAATGACGTCCAAAATGAACACTATTATTGACAATAGGGAAGAAACTGTTCAAAAGAAAAGTGAAACTGTGATGGAATAAAAAGGAGGGGAAGGTAGAGAAGAGGATGTATATGATAGTAAAGACATGAAGTTTCAGCCAGAAGAAAATCCTCATTTCTTTGTATATTTAATGAAATACTATTTTGTACACCTTTAAGCAACTCTATTCTCTTTATTTTATCCTAGATGAGGGCTGGCAAAGCTATAGAACATAGCTTTATATTTTAATTGATTTTAATCAATTAAAATTTACATTTTAATTGATTTTTAAAACTAAGATAGCAATAATAATATTTTATGGCATGTGAAAATTGTATAAAATTCAAATTTTAGTGTCCATAAATAAATATTTTTTGGACAACAGCAATACACACTTAGGTATGCATTGTCTATAGTCACTTCTGTATTATAATAGTTAAGCTGAAATAATTTGGCCTGGTGGAACCCAGGATGCTGCACAAAGAAGCAATTCGCCCACCACCCTCTTGGTAAGTACCTCTCTCCGGGGTGAACCAAGAGGAGAACCAGAGAGCTCCCCCCAACCCCCAGATTTGGCCTCCGCCATGCTGGAACCCAGGATGCTGCACAAAGAAGCAATTGGCCCACCGCCCTCTTGGTAAGCACCTTCCTCCTGTGTGAGCCAGGAAGAGACCCAGTAGTGTCTCCTGTGAGCCTACCTGTGTGCGGGCTTGGAATCAAACATCCCAAACTCCTCCCCCCACTTAGCAACTGGGGACAGAGGTCTGAGCATCTCTTGGAGGGGGACCTCCTCTATCTTCTCTTTGAAAGCAAGTGCTGTTTTCAGTTTTGTTTCATTATGATTAATTGCTTTACTCTATTCAATATTCTCTCCCAATTGATTTTATAACATTCTGTCTTTGGTTTGATTTTGTTATACCTAATTGACTAGACAACTATTGTGAAGATAATGAGATATATTGTGGTACCTATTGCTGTTATCCTGGTAACCTGCTGTGAAGTTTTGTACCAAATTCACTGCACTGTCTCAATTGGCTTTGTTCTGTCTTGTTCTGTTGTATTTCTACTATCTTTAAAATAAAATAAAAAATAAAGAAATAATTTGGCCTGCAAAGTCTAAGGTATTTACTGTCCAGACCTTTCTGAAAGATGTGCGCTGGCTTACAATCTAAACCATAAAGGTCTCAAGGCAGCATTTTGCAGAGTCTGGCATCTGACAGACATACCACAGTCACTGTCTCACAAGGCCTAGTGAGACACACTTCAGACAGGCGAACGCACCAGAAGCATGCAGCTCCAGGAAGAACCAAGGTTCTGGGTTTCAAATTTTAGACCATTTTCTTTAATTTCTGGCCCAATCTAGAAATTTATATTTTACTGGCAGTCAGGGGAAGCTTAAGAATGCCCTCTGGACATTACCATTCCAAGTAAAATGGAAGTCATTAGAAAAATAAAATAATTAGATTTAATTCAGAGGTAATAAGAGAGTTTCATCTGATACGTGCCTGTCTATTCCACGCTAACTTGTATACTTTAACAACTATCATCTAACTTCATTTTCAGAGACCACTTCTTAGCCTCCTCCTGATGCTGACTCATTTACTGATCTTCTTTCTTTGTGGCAGGTGAAATTCCAGTGATACCAGCCATCCTGAAAAGTCATTAATATAGAGCAGGAGAGGGAGAGTGGAAGTCTGAAAAGCCATTATTCTCTGACAGATCACCCGCCCGTGCCTAATGAGTCGGTTTGGTTCAGAGACTGTCCACTGCCTGCTGTTCCAGCCGGATGCCCCGCTTTCCATCTGAAAGTTCTTGGTACCACCTGGTCTGCAACCTGGCCATCCGTGTTCATGACCCCAAGCCTAGCAGCAGCATCCTCTGTGGCCTTCCTGGGACTAAGTTGTCTGTTATCTCTCAGATTTTTACCACAACCGTCTGCACCAGGAAATCGAACGCTTCCCTTTCCAAAAGTTTTATGAGGAGAAGACACTCACTGTGGGCCGGTCATTCAGGCTTCACTAAGATACTCTGAGCAAGCTACAGAATGTGGCTGGAAGTGTCTGAGGTAACACTAACTAGATGATTCAAAAACTTGAGCTAAGGTAGAATTCTAGGCAAGCTGAAAGTGTCTCTATTTCCTCACCTTTCACTAGTAACAGCAATGCTAATGGTTTCATGAAGGAAGCATTCTCCAAGAGCTTACATTTCAAGGGGCCAAGTGTTTTCTTCTCCTTTGCTTTCAGCTTCTCTCCTTCTCAGTCACATTGTCAAAAAGTTCTCTACTATCCCTTAACCCATAGCTCTAGTTTGCCTTGCACCACTCACTGTGTGTGTGTGTGTGTGTGTGTGTGTGTGTGTGTGAAGGGGAGGAGAAAGAGATAAAATTAAACTCTCAGCAATGGGTACATTACATGAACCATTTCTGTAAGTAATGGACTTAATTATATATACAGTAAGAAGTTTTACAAAAATTTGAAGCAGAGCTGTTAAAAGAAAAATTGGAAACAACATTTAGAACATCATTTAGTTATATGAATACATTCATATATATTGAGTGAAAATCATGTAAAATATATAGAACATGAGTAAAGGATATGTCTAGTATGATTTATGTGTTTATACATAAATATCCACATAAATGTGTGCAAGATCAAAGACTATGTGCAATAATGTTATGGATCTTTATCTGTAGATGATATAATCTTAAGTGATGTTTTTTCTGTTTTTTCAAAGCTTTCACATTCATCACAAATTAATTTTATTATAGGAGCAATCGTTAAGACACAGACTGTTTTGACAACTCTAAAAGAAAGATGAATTACATCATTATACTAATTTCTTTATTAGTGCTTCAAAAGATGTTTAAAAATTGATCTGCTCTTTGACTTTTACATTGATGATTGACTAAAATTCAAAACACTTTTTCATAATCTTTAAACAAAAATATTACTGAAAGTGGGTGAAAAAATAAAAGACTGTTTTCTGATTAAACTTTTTTTGCTTAGATATAAATGAGAGCTGAATAGAAAATGTGTATATATAAATATGTCATTATAATATCTCATGAATCACAAGTTCATCTTCTGTGATGAACATAATAATCTCAGTATCTCTACAAGAGATAAACTCCAAGCTCATGTTTAAAGCAAAAAATGAAAAATGATAATAGAGAAAATGAAAACATAGTTGTGCTTTAATTTTTCATTAATCAAGTCTTTATAATATGATATTATATAGAGAGAAAATGAAAACATAGTTGTGCTTTAATTCTTCATTAATCAAATCTTTATAATACGATATTATGTTTCTCTTTTGTAGATAATTTCCTTTATGGATACTTAGTGGATTCAGACAACAAAAATAACTGTAATTTTTCATAAAATAATATTTATTCTGACCTCAAAATTTGACCTCTTCTCAGAATCTTCATTATCTTATTATTAATCTTTAACAGGTTGTAGGTATAATAATAGTGCTTTCAAGAATGTGAGATACAATGTGAATTTTGCACATTAATGTAGCAATAAGATCACTTCAGTCATTAAAAAATTCAGATACATAATTGTTTAAGTATCCATTAAATGAAGAGTAAATTATAATTAATTTTAGGGAAGATCATACAAGATTACATATGACTGAATTTAGTACCTGTCTTGGGGCAGGGAATTGTGTGGCAGGGAAATGGTGAAGGAGGCCTATTTTTATTGCATATCATGTGCAACTTTGAAACTGTATAACAATAATATTATAACATTATATAATCAAAATAGTGGATTTTTAAAACAAAATCATATGAGTATTGATTTCTCTTAGAAATTGAAATAACCTCAGAGTCATGTCAGCTATGAACCATTAAAATGAATGCAGTAAGAGAAGAAATAAATTAAAGAGAAATTAGACTATAAGCTACAGGAATATAAAATCATTAAGGATATAACCTAGGTAAAATCCCTAATTATGATTATAGATATATCCACTCACCTAGACTGAAAAATTCAACTTTGGCCATTAACAATTTAATCCACACAGGCAGAAAACAAGGTTTCTCTATCGTAAATGATTTTTACTTATTTGTTTTGGCATTTATTCCCATTTTTCAGAGGAAAATAATAAATTCAACCTGATATTTTTGGTATAAGTAATAGTAGGCATTGGATTAGTCTGTCATCTGATTTTGGAAGGAAGTCTAACAGATGCGTGAGACTGCTGAGAAGTTAAGTTTTCAGGCTTGACCATAACAAGGAAGCACAGCTATTCAACACAGACCTACTGAATGAGTGAAAAAAGGGTGACCCGAACCTTAAGAGTTTAACATCATATAGGTATTGTCAAAAATGCGTAAGATACAGTAAATCCCCGATTTAAGAACATTTGACTCGTGAACTTGCACAGACACTAACAGACCTCACATTAGGAACGTTCATAGATGTGAACAAATCACAGAAGCTCATGTGTCTGCCGCGCATTGTCACAGCAGTGCTGCTGTGCGCTCACTGCACAGCGCGACAGTGGGCAGAGGTACAGTGTCCAGGCAGAGCCCGGGACCTCCAGAAGGAAGAAAAGCAGCAGCGGTCGGAGGGGACTGCTGGGAAGCCCCAGGCAATACACACTGTGCATTTGTGTCAAAGGTTTATGAGCCTCACTTGATTGCATGAAAGAATTCAATTTATGAATGTTCTACTACAGTGGAAACTTACTATACTGTGTTCCTTTGTTCACAAATTCTAATCATTTGGTAGAGCCTACTGTAGTACATAAATTCTTTTTTTTTGCAAAAATTTGTCAATTTATTTTATCTGTAAACTGTTTAAACCTTAGTATAGCATTCCTTGTAGCAACAGTGTCGTTAATAATAACGAAAAACAAACTATTAATATTCTCTAGTCTCCATGTAGTTTTTTACGTTGCAATCCATTAAGAGCACTTTAAGAAAACTTAAAACTAGACACATGGTTTAAATTCCTAAGATTTACTTGTTTCCTGCAAGTTGTTCTGGGGTTGGCACTGCTGAGTGGGTGCAGTGTGCCAGCCAGCGATGCACTGCCCAAGGAATCCCCTCCTGCTTAACTCATAGACACTTTTCCATGGTTTAGTCCCACAGCACAAGTTTAATGATGCAGTCAGGACATTTGAATCTATTCAACAAATCTTCATCTTTTCATTTATTAAAAAAAAAAGTTTCCCAAGCAGATGGTTCCTTTAGCTTATTGGCTAGAACTGTGTTTTATCGCTGGCTCTATAAACCCAGAATGCTTAGACAAATCAAAAGTGTGGTTTTTCAGCTTCTGTCATAGACGAGACAAGAGAAAAGACCATTTGGAATGGATGTTAAAACAGATTATGGAATACATTGCAGCTACTACCGAGATTTATTTTAGGCAATCATAAAAACTAATGAGAATGTCCTATTCTAACAATTTCCAGCCAGTCCAAGTGGATTATGCAGAATATGTGGTTTCTTCTATTATTAAAAAATGCTAAGCATATTTTGTAAGATTAATGTAGGAAAACTGGATATTGTATATTCTCACAAAATTCAAGACAAACTAAGATTCATTTCTCAGCCAAGCATATTCTAGTACTGAGATCAATAACAGTAAAATAGCAAGTTGTTAGGTGTTATTACTGAATAATTTTAGATTGCACATTCAATTGTCTGAGTAATTCTTGACACTCACGTTGGATAAAATGGAATTTGAAATTTAAATCAAGCCCTAGTAAATATATACAATTGCAGGTGTTATAAGCTGCAGTTGCAATACAAATTTTCATATATTTTTAAATCATTAGCCATAAAATATATCACAAACTGTACCAGTAAGTCTGTTTCATTTCAATATAAGATTCTCAGAATAGCACCTTGATAGCAAGTCTGGGAGTCATTACAGAGTTTTATACTTAATTTTGTCTAAGAACAGTCCTGGTTCTCTTACAGGAAAATGTTACATATACTTCTACATACATAAGGGGTCTCAATTCCTATTATGATTATCACTCCTGCTTTTCTGGTATGAGTTTATGGAGGGCTCATTTTCTTCCACAGATTCCCCAGATGTAAGTCCTTCTTCCTCCTCGGGGTTTCATGCAATACCTCTAGTAGTTTTTCCAGTGGTTGTGAGCAAAGGAACCATCCTTTGCTCCTCTGGTGGGATGTACGTATGCATGTGCACAGGTGGACAGGTATGTGTGTCCATGTGTAGAGGGGGATGAGGGGCAGTGAGCATCCACAGTTGGGAGAATGAATGTAAGTTGGAAAAAAAATACAATCCCAGTCCTCAAAGAGTCTCAGGAGAAAAAAGAGAGTTGACACACTGATGGATTAACATTAAAATAAATACATTTTAAAATACAGAGGTAACAATAAACACTACAGGTGGGAAGGATCTAGGTGGAGTGGAAAAGGAGGAGCCTGAATTAGGGTACACAGGTGGCAGTTAGGGTGGAGTACTAACTTGACTGGCTTTAGGATCCACACAGAAGACAATGTCTCAGTCACTTTCTCATTGCTTGACACAGTACCTGACACCCACAGTTTAAAGGAGGAGAAGTTTATTTAGCTTCACAGTTTCAGAAGCTTCAGTCCATGGTCAGTCCATAGAAAACAGCATGGTGGGAAAGCATGGGTGGATAAGAGTTACTAAGTCATGGCAGCCAAGGAGCAGAGAGCAAAGGGAGGAGCCAAAGAGGAAGCCGGCTGTTCCTGGATCACAGCCCCATTCTCTAACCAGGCCCCACCACCAAAGCAAGTCAGCTACCATATCAGCATGATCCAGTCACCTCATGAATTCATGAAGTTTTGCGGGGATACTTACATCTAAACTGTGTCACTGAAGCACACTTTTGGGATAGGTAAAGTAGTGCCGGCCATGGAGACTATATCTGGTCCCTTGGTCCTTCCTCATTGGTGTTATTCACTTCCTCTGCTTCTGGAGAGTCATGAACTAAACAGCTTTGTTTCCCCACGAACTTCTGCCATGATCTTTCTGCCTTGGAGCAGGCTGACCATGGACTAAACACTCTGAAACTGGGAGCCAAACTGAACCTCTTCTCCTTTAAATTGTAGGTGTTGGTTATTGTGTTGCAACAATGGGAAAGCTAATACAATATGAGATATTTTAATTATAGGAGACAGGGTAAAATCATGAATTATAAATGAGATTTTGACTGGTGGAAAAGAGAGGTCTAATTTAGGCAGGAGGAATTATAAGAACAAAGGTACAAAATTAAGAACAGATGATGGGATATGAAAAAAGAGGTTCAGTTGGCTAGAATTCTTACAGGGTACAAAGTGTGAAAAACACCAACTTCTTCTATTTGCTGAATATGAATTGGGTGTCTATTCTGGGATACGTACTGTAAGTAGGTGCTAGGGATACATTGGTAAACCAGACAGGCGAGATGCACTCACACACTTCATAGTTTGGTGTGGGAAGCAAAGGTCAATAAATGAAATGATGACAGATTGGGTGATAAAAGCAAGGAAGAAAAGCATGAGAGTATAAAAGAAAATGTGAAGGATACTCTACTTAGCTAAAGAGCTATTGAGATGGCAGGGGTTGTCTTTGTGGCAGAAGAAACAGCAAATGCAAAGATCCTGAGGGCAGGAAGAGGCGGGGACTCCTCAACTTCCTGGGCCAACCAGGAAAAAAGCACATAAAAAGCACAAATGGAGGGTGGTACAATCGAAGGATGAACTGGTCCTCAGCGGGGAGAAGCTCGGATTTGACAACCAGGGACCCACAGTGACTCTGTGTTAGATGTTAAAATACCTGACAGGATGTGAGTCACTTGCACATGCTTTGTCTCGTTTAGGTCAATACAAGAACCCTATGGAGCTGACACCAGCTGTTCCACACTGTGTTACAAATTAAGCCAGCCCTGCCTGTGATTTCAGCTCAATTTCTACCCGATATTCTGAACAGGAGAGAGATACCACCAATGAGGTATTTCAGTTACACTGGCCTGGCACCAGCACACAGAATGAATTTGTGCGAAGTGTGGTGGGTGCTGAGACGTGAGGACTGGAGGACTGAGGGACGAAGTAGGGTGGTGGCAGCATGGAAAGGACAGAACCGGATCTGGTCCACGTCACAACAGCCCCAGCCTTCTGGGTCTGTCTGTCTCCCTGGGCTGCCAGGATGGCGTGAGGATAAGTGTTATCCCACAGGCGCAGCCCTGCAGAGACACCTCAAAGACCGAAATGCAGGGAATTGGTTTCTCTCTAGTGGTTTCTGACACAAAAGGGGAAAGGGATGCTTATGTATCATCTGAGCACCCAATCATGCATTTGTCTCTCCTTCAGTCTTCAAAGCACTCTGTTTCACTTTTTTTAAAATATCAGTGTGATAAGAGTGTCTGTTTTCTGAGGTTTTAGAGATCAAAGATCTTATCAGTTTTCTGCTGTGGCAGCAGTTCGTTGGCATCTGTCTTTTCTGTAATGGGCATAAGGGTTGCTATATTGTTGGTTTCAGTCTCCAGAGGCCACATCAAGAGAGAGCTGGCCCTCATGCTCCTGGATATAGAGTGTCCATTAGTAACAACGTGTGACAAGTTACTGAACTGTGCTGTTCCTAACACTTGTCAACTGCAGATAAGTGGACAGTGACAGGTGAAAGCACAAGGGTGGAAAGAGAAAAGTAACAGCTGAAGGCAAAACAAAACCAAGAGAGAAATAAGCTAAATGGGACTTAACAAAGGAGACAAAGCGAGGAAAGTACAGTGCTTGTGTTGAAAAGCCACAGTACCAGTGGCAAATAAGAAGAAATCTGAAACACTATAAAAAATACAGAAAAGATTATTCTATGAAAAACAGGCAAATAAGTACAAGAGTAGAACTGAGGAAGCCGAAATCTGGGTTTGAAGAAAATCTAAAGCAGAAACGTATTCAATTATAAAAGTAGAATTTATTTCACATGTGACAGAAAAGAGTAATTAAGGGGATGATGGTATTCATTTACCTTTAATTTTTAATTTTATAGTTTAAATGACTCTAAAAGTCAAGCAATAAAGATTGTATGCTACAGGAAAGTTGAAGGACATCTGGTTTACATCTATTGTTCCTCACCTTACAATAATTACAGTAAATTATTTTCTGTAAAAAAATTATTTGTGAGCTATCAAATTTCCAGTCAGGATGGAGGAGATAGGTTAGTGGTACAAGCTCCTACCTGGTCAGCACGAAGTTATAAGTTCGATCCCCAGCACAAAAAAAACCAAAAAGCCAACCAACATATGTGTGTCGCTTTCTCTCTCATACTATGCTTAAAAAACCTACCTAAAGTTGAAATGATGCAGCCTGATTCTAGAAAGGTCACAGAACTAACTATAATCCAATGATATTTATTTTTTGAAGCTTTTAAAATTTTTTTTTATTTTAAGGAGAATAGAACCCAACAAAACAAAACAATAAAGCCCATCAAAACAAACCCAGAATTTCAAAACAAGATAACAGAAAATTATCACTGCCTGCCACACTGTATCTTGCTACCTTCATAATAGTTATCCATACCAAAATCAAACAAATTGAAACAGAATTAAACCAATCAAAACATAACATTGAATAAAACAAAAAGTAAATTAAATCAAAACAAAACTGAGAACAATACTGCACATTGTTAACCTCAAAATAGTTGCTCAGGTTACCAGGGGTAGGGATAAAACAAAACAGTAAAATGGAGCTAGCGTATATGCCTATGTGTGTACATTTAAAAAATCACAAAAAGAAACAGAAAACTGGAGTGTTGCCATGGATTTGCACTGCAAATTCTTAGCAACATTAAGAGTACATCACTATATAAAGGCTTAAGAAAGCTTCAGGGTCCTAAAGAGTCTGTACGAATTCTATGATATATTCAGTTTTTTAAGCATATCAGATCTAAATTACCTTAATAATGCTTAATACTGGTGCTCATTTTATTAGGCTGAGCTTCACAATATCTGATGCTCTTTCTATGTACCTCTGAATGTGAATTTCTCAGCAAACTACAATTACTGAGCACTTCACCTTTTTAATCATCTTTTGTTTGATCTTCAAGAAAAGCTTACTCACATGCCTCTTTTATCTCTGCAGCTCCCACTCAGTCATCAGGAACTCTTTTTCCGATATGTGTCTTCATACTGTCTCCCTCCCAGGGTGTCTCGTGACTTATCTCCCAGTGCTATCTTTTAATCTAAGGTTATCTCATCAATGTGATCCTTTTTGTGATTTAAACTCTGATCAGCCCTAAACTTTCTCCTGAATGCCAGCTCTTTATTTTTAAGTTCAAATGTCCAAAGTTGAATTTACTATCTACTTCTCCCAGAAGTGCCCAAGTTTTCTCTTTTCCTTGTCTATTTTTATCCACCACCCAACTTGTGCAAGCTAAAATACTTGCCATTGTTGAGTTTTGTGTCCTGTTGCATAGCTGATTGAAAAGGCCTACTGATTCTTATCCTACCCTGTGTCTCTTCCTCCCCAATCTCATGGCCACTGACCAGTTTGAAACCTCATCATCTCTTATCTGGACTGATATCACAGCTACCAAACAGCTCTTGCCCTCTCTGACCCATCATCCACATTTTATCAAGTACAGAACTTGACATGTAAGCCTATTCATCCAACTGTTTAAAGACTTTCGATTGCTTACACAATAAAGCCCAGAATTCTTAGTCTATCCCTTGCTAAATTGCTCAAAATTGCTTTCTATCTTCTATCTCCTTTCACACACAACCTACGTATTCTCAAACTTCAATACCTTTTTAGTTTGCTGCACCATATGAAACTACTATATTTTAGCTATTTTTGACCTTAAAAGTGGCAATTTCTTGACATAGTCAATAATGCTTTTTTACTCGACCTGGAATACTCTCTCACCCTACTACTTGCCAAAATGTCAAAACCTGTCTTAAGCGTTCTTTCTGTAAAGTAATAGCTGACCTCACCAGGTTAAAGAGCAACTACCTCTGGATTTTTCTTACTTTGGCCAAAGCACTATCTTAATTTGTAGCTACTTCTATCAGTAGTATATGGAAAACAAGAGGGTAGGCCTTGACAATTATTTTTCTCTCTCTGTCTCTCACATCTAAGTAGTAGTTAATGAATATGTCTTGAATGAATAAATTCCTTTGGAATTTGCTATACAAAGTAGCTAGTAAAGTTTTGGTTCATACAGGAGGGTTAGTACAGGATTCTGATTTAATATAATATAGAATTCTTTCCTTTTTTATATCACCTCTCCTTTTGCCTGTTACTAGATGGTGCATTTATTTTATCAGATTTAATGTGACTGTGACAGAAATTATCCACTACCAGAGCACATAGTCAGAAGGAGTACTGCTACACATGCATAACCTGCATGGAAAACACATAGAAAATCCAACCAGCAAAACTCCGAGCAGCAGCAAGCAGACACAGAGAACAGCCACAAAGCAAACAAGTCCTAAACAGTCCTAAGATTGCTTTGAGTAATATTCAATCTAAAACAGATTTCAACTTAGCAAATGCCATGGGCATTGGTGACATGCCCTCTCCCACTCCAGACATGAGTGGAGGACATTTGTGGCCATCTCAAAATATACAGGTAGACTTTTATTATCAAACATATTTGCAGGCCTTCTTCGTAATTGAAAGAAACTGCACCTCCTGAATTTTACAAATCATGGAATTAGTGATTTAAGAAAAGCCCAAGAGCAATAGAAATAGAAGAGCTGAAGTCTGGATTTTGGAGACTGGACTTCATATACCACTGGAGTAATAGGTCTTCCAAGTAAGAACTTAGAATGTTACATATTTTGGACCAAGAGACAATGTGTGCTCCAGTTTTCTAATCATCTCTGATACTAGAAATATGCCTGCTTAGCTTGGACTAATCCAAGTGCAGACAGGATGTGTTGGACATGTAGGAGCACAGCAGATCCAAGAAGATCCTCCACCAGCACTAGGTCTTGAACTCAGCAAGGACTTAAACCAAGAGAGTTACTTATTTTTAATTAGTATTGTTGTAATTAAAAAAAACTACACATACAATTAAGGAGCAACTCTTAACTAAAGAGTGACATACCTGTCATTTTAAAATGCTCTTCTGGTGGGCAGAAGAGCATCCTAGATATCTTAATCAACTTCTACTGCTATAACAAAATACCATAGGCTGTATGGCTTCTATACAACAAACATGTATTTGTCACAGTTCTGGAGACTGAAAAATCTGATGTGGGGGGGCAGCAATGGAGAAGCGATGCTCTTGATTTATTCTTGAATGCACTAAGCTTTATCTTTTTGTGGCTCCACTGCTGCAAAATTTCCTCATGACTTTTGGCAACTGTCTTCTATGAGGACATGGGTCCTCAAGTAAAAGAAAGCCAAACCTCTGCTTTCTTTGCTTCACACCAATATTGAAAGTTAATCTAGCATTTTTCATTCCAAATACCCAATTCAGATCCTGCCCCTAACTCTCACTGCCAACTCCCCATCCTATATTTTCAAAGCCTTTGTAGATTTTCAAATCTATAACTCTTCAGAGATGCATACTTAGCTGCCAAAAATCGTATCAAGACTATCAAATAAGGAGGGGCCTCGCAAAAATCTAGCCAAGCTGACATTTAAATGTTAGGTTGGTGAACAGTGTATTATGTTGATTTTTATTTAGCATCATATGATTCTGTAGAGACAACTGTGTGCTTCGAGATACATTAATATTTGTACAAAAGAGACACACAATTTTTATTTCCTCCCTACCCCCAAACCACAGGTAAATACATTCCCCCTGAATACGTAAGCAGCAGGCAAGACATGACATTTGTCTAAGATGTTATATCAACTCAGATGTTAGAAAATTTTATTAACATAATCCCAGGTTGATAAGTTTTTTTGAATTTTGTTGCAAAGGTTTATTTTATATAGTTTCATTTGCAGCGTGGATCTTAATAATAGCTCTCAGTCTACTCAAAGATGATAGCAAAGGATGAATAAAACTCTCAGCTTTATTAAAATATGTTTATAGATTTGTTTAAATAACCAATTCTTCTAAAAGAAGAGGAAAAAAGGACCTTAGATCCCAGGCTCACAATCCATCTTGTATTCTCTGAACTATATTCTGTTACCAAAAGAAGCAAGTCTACACTGCATTCCTGCACCCCTGCTATCATTTTTCTGGGGAGTACACTCCCGTATGTGTGTGTGTGTGTGTTTAACTCTAGCTGTGAGTTACAGGTTGAGTCACAGGGAAAGAAGTGCAAAATGAGTACATGGTATAGTGACTCAGCAGAAGACACAAAACATAACAGGCAAAACAAGAATGTACGTTGGAAATGAAAGGAGAAAGACTTATGTAAAGGAGACAGGATAAAATAAATTAATTCGATGTTCAAAACACTTTGAAGTTTTTCATTTTATCTTTTTCTTACATTTTTCAAATGCTTAGCTTTTGCACTTGTATTAAAAAACTTGTCCTTTATTTCCCAAATCCAGTCTTATGCACCATCTGCACTTTGCTTCTTTTCCAATATTACAGGTTCCATTAGTTGAAAGAGAAAATAATTACTCAGATGGAAGCAAATGCATAGATTCATCAGGTGCAATTGAGAGATATTTAGGAAAGGGAAGAATATATGGCGTCTAAATTTTAAATAGAAAAGAGAATTATAGATGCTTGTATTCAAATTTAATAAAAACTATCTATTAAAGTCTTAAACAGAACTGAATCTTTGAAAAAAAATAACAGAGAATGCTCTCATTTTATATCTGACTAGGTGTCATGGTTTGTCAGTGGCCCCCAAGCCTCATGCAATTATGTGTCTGGGATTGGTTCATTGTCTAGGGCTTGGATTGGTGTGTGAGTGCTACACCCGCCTAGGAGTGGAGCCAGGATATGATGGAACAGCGGGAAGGTGTGTGTCGCTCTTTCCAGTTCACGCCTTGCCGTTTGCAGCGGTCATGAGTGGCTGCCCTGCCATGCCACGCTACCTTGGAGCCAACTGAGCAGGACTGAACTCTTCAAGAACTGTAAGAAATAAACCCTTTTTTTCCTAACTTTGGGCATCAGGTATTTTGTCTTAGCAATGAGTAAAAAAGTAACTAAGACATTAGGAAAAACTCCATAAGAGCAATAAAATCAATTCTTAGAAGGAAAAATGAACAATAAAATGCAAGGAAATCGTTCAGACTAAAACCTAGAAATGCAGGGTATTTTAAAAGGATAATTTTATAATTAATTTGCTCTGTAGCCAGTATCAGAATTATGTGATAGACCCTAGAGACTAAATACAGTCTGTGATTAATTTCTATAGGAAGAAATACCTATATGTTGTGCTGCAAAAGATGTAGCCAAAGAATAAACCAGAGATACGTACACATTTTTTTGAAGGGAGGTAAAACTCATTTTATGAAGGATATAAATTTGTCTTTAAGTTCAAAGAATTAATTATTACTAATTGCTACCTTTCTCCAATTGGTAAAATATTTTTAAATGACAATCACAAAATACTAAGGATCATTTAATTACATGTATGTTTCCCTCAATGCTTAGACTTAAAGAGGTATGTGAGCAAATGACAGTTTTGATTAGGTGACTTTGTACTTTAAGGTCTCTTTCAATTACCAAGGAAACTTTTGAAATGCATTGAAAGATTTAATTCTCAAATCCCTTAACAGACTTCTGGTATTAATTTGTAACTCTCGAATGGCCAGTGACATTTAACATTGTTTCATATATTTCTTTGCCATTTGTAGTTCTTCATCTGAGAAGTGTCTATTAATTTCAGATGCCTATTTTTGGATTAGGTCTCTAAACTTGGGGATTTGATGTTTTTAAGTTCTTTTTATAGTCTAGATAGTAGTCTTTGTGTGGGAAGAGTTGACAAAAATTTTTCCCACTCTGTGGGTTGTTTATTCAGCTTGTGATTGATTTATTTTGCTGTCCAGAAGCTTTTTGATAAGATGAAATCCCAATTGCTGATTCTTTGTAATATTTCCTGTGGGATCAGGGTTTTGTTCATAGTCTTTCCTACACCTGTGTCTTCAAGAGTTATACCTTTTCTATCTCCTAGTAGATGTAGTATTTTTGTTTTAATATTTAGATCTTTAATACATTTCAATTTTAGTTTAGTGCATGGTACTAGACATGAGTATAGCTTTAGTTTTAGCACATGAAAAGCCAGTTTTTCTAGCATCATTTATTAAAGAAGCTATCTTTCTTCCAGTGAAGGTGTTTGGCCACTTCATCAAACATAAGGTGACTAAAAGTCTTTCGAGTTGTTTCTGCATCTTCTAACCTGTTACACTGATCCTTGGACCTGTTTGTTTGTTTTGCTCCATTTCATTTTGTTTTGTTTTTTAGTTTTGAAGCTTTTTTCATTTGGCCAGTACCACGCTGTTTTTATCACAGTAGCTTTGTAGTATAATTTCTAGTCCGAGATCATGAAGTCCCCTGACTTGCCTTTGTTGCCTAGAGTTGTTTTTTTTTAATTTTAGATTTATCCTGGTTCCAAATAATTTTAGGACTGTTTTCTCTAGTTTTCTGAGGTATGCTATTAGTATTTTGATTGGGATTGCATTAAATCTGTACAAAAATTTTGAGAATACAGATATTTTCATTGGTAGTTACCCCTTCAGAATAGCAAGGGCTATTTGTCCATTTTCTGATAGTCTCTTCAATCACCTTTCCAAGATTGTATTTCATTCCAGAAATAATGGTTATTATCAAGCAATCAATCAATAACAAATACTGGCAGGGCCATGGGGGGAGAAAGGAATCTTTTTCCACTGCTGTTGGGAGTGAAGACTGGTGCAACTACAGTGTAAATCAGTGTGGAGATTCCCCAAAAAACTAAGACTAGAGGTTCCATTTGACCCAGCTCTTTCCCTTCTTGATATTTTCCCAAAAGAATCAAAAGCATCTAGCATACCAATATGTGTGCCCCTATGTTCACAGCAGCATATTGTGTAACAGCTAAATCTTGGAAACAGCCCAAATGCCCATCAACTGAGGAATGAATAGATAAAGAATATTTTGGTTTTTTTATATGGTAGAGGACTACTGAGTCATACAGAAGGATAAACTTGAGAAATTTATAGCTAAATCTATGCACCTTGAAACCATACTCATAAGTGAAACAAATCAGACACACATGTAAATATCACATTTTTTTCTCTGGTATGAAAAACTGAAAGTGTAAATAAGGATAAAAATGTATAACAGATATTGTGAAATAGGAAGAAGATGTTCAAATGGGAAGAGAAACTGGCATGGGGAGAAAGGGAAAGGAAAAAAAAAAGAAGAGAAAATGAAAATAAAGCTTTTGTAAATAAGGGGGAGGAGAGCACAATGGGGGAAAAAAGAATCAAGATATACCATGTACAGGTACAAATTCCCTATAATAAGTGATTATTATATATATCTAAAATATACCAATAAAATTAATTTATTTAAAGAATTTTAAAAATGAAAAAGTCTTCTGGTAAAATGTTGGAACACTATAAATAAGCTAGCAATACATGTCCTTGTTTCAGAAAATCATCCCAAGATACTAAGAAAGTGTGCTTATTTATCACTGTTGAATCGGTATAGGAAAGTCAAATAAACCAAAGAAACATTAATACACTTTTTACAAATATACAGGAGAAAGTACAAATTATAATTTTGTGTCATACTAGTTTTGCTTAGATGACTTATACTTAGGATTCTCTTTAAGATGCTTGTTTACATCTGTATGACAACAGAAAAAACATTCCTTCCTCAGAAATCTCTATAATTACAGATAGTTCCATTTTAATGTTGAAAGGTCATGTTCTACATTTATTGACATTTTGTCAACTCAAAGTTCCTTTTACACATTTAGGTGTTTGTTATAGTGGTTTTCCACTACTCAGTATCTATTTCTCATTTCTCTTGGTCAGCTCAGACTGCTGGAACAAACACCACAGAATAAGTGGCTTCAAAAGCAGATTATTTATGTCTTATAGTTCTGGAGACTGGAGGTCCAAGATCAAGGTACCAGCCCACTCAGCTCCTCCTGAAGACCTTTCCTACTTTTTCGATGGATGCTCTCATGTAGTATTCTAGCACGGCAGAGGGAGATCTTTGTGACGCTTCTCGTAAAGATACTAATCCCACCTTTTAGTCACCACCTTCATGACTTAATCACCTCTCAAGAACCACCTCAGATGCTACAGTAGCACACTGAAAATCAGGGCTTCAACATTATCTTCAAATTTTCGAGGACGTGAAGAATCCCAAGCAGAGCTCAATCAAAATAAAGTAAAATGAATAAAATATTCAGTGATTGACTTACAGAATCAATCTTGTTTGCTTACTTATGTATGCACTTTAAAATCATGCATTATATAAATAACAGCATTCATGATTTTCTTCCCTCTCTATTTCACCTAAAAGCTACCCAACTCGTTTTTAACACATCTTATTATTCCTGGACTTCTTAGTTACATAGTCTCATCTACCAGCCTACATCACCTTCACTGTTTTCTGAGATACTTCTACAGGAAATTTAACTCCCCGCTACCTATCTGTGATATTGACAATGTAACTATTTACATTGCATTGCTTTTAAAATTGATCTTTAAGTGTGTTGCTTATGATAACATCCAATATGTCATACAGCCAGGTGTAATAAGTAACTAGGTATCGCTTGCTTGTCCTCTGACTTTTTAAACCCCATTTTATCATATAGTCTCTATAATGATCACACATTAGCACCATGGTGGTTATGAGCTGATGAGTCCTCTTCCAAATTTGACTGAATTGTTACTGATAATTGAGAGAACACAGAGTGATTTGGGAGACACCTAGGAATACTCAGGAACCAGAAAAATTAGACATTTGGGGTGTTTTGGAGGTAAATCTCAACTTAGACCCACTCTCAATTCTCTTTCTCCTCTTTCTCCATCCGGTGTATAGATATGGATTTTTCTCACCCTCAGTTTGTTTCCCAGCTCAGCAAAAACAAAAACAAACACAGCTCAAAATGCTGCAATAAACTACCAGGTTTACTGGAGACCAGTTTCAGAGAAATACAGAAAAAAATCAATCTAGAATCATAACTTACATTTCTGGATTCAAACTCTGACTTCAACACAAGACACCAAAGTCCTTGACTAAGCCTCTCCCCTCCCCAAACCTCTTTCTCACACCCTAAAACAGGAGGCTAAACCACATAAACGCTAAGTTTCTTGGTGGAGGAAACGGATAATTATTATGACCCTGTTGCAACAAAAGTATTAAACAATCCTACTTTTAAATTCCTAGCCAATAATTAAAGCTTTGGCTAATTCTTTCTGCCCATTCAGATTTGATGATACCAATCAGGTGTTTAATTGTAAATTTATATTTGTCTGAAAATTGTAGTGTCTCTAAACAATAAAATTAACCAAAACAATTTTGAGGTTTTTTTTTTTTTTATGCCTATTGAAGTCTTTCCACATACTAGGATTTCAGGGCCATTTCCATTACCTATTTTTTATGTTAGGCTAAGAAGAGAGAGATTTACCAATGTTTTCCTAACCCACACTCGCCTACTGTGCACAGTGAATAGCTAAGCAGCACATTAGCAGAAGATTTTCATTTCTAAGTCTCCCAGTGAAGATTTCCCACCACTGTGACCCAGAAGGATGCTTACTTCAAGACAATACATTTATTTAGTGGTGAGGAATGTCTTTCAACTAGAAAAAGAAATAACAATCATCTGTAGCACTTTAAATAGCAAACATCTGTTTTTCCCAACGTGCTTCACACACTAAATTTTCTGAGTAGTTGGACAAGAACCATATTTCTCAGAGACACAGGAGGCTCTTTGAGGATGAGTTTTAAATGATCTTCCAAGCGAAGAGAAGGAAACTGCTCATGACCCAGACAAGGATGGTGAAGCCACATCCACAGGCTCCCTACTATGGACAAATAATGATTCTTTCGACAATTCGCAGTCATATCACAAGTTCAGTTAAACACTGCAAGCAAAGAATGATATAGAGTGACAAACGGGCCACAGATAATTGAAAACACAGCACTATGATTTTATATCATGGCAACAAAATCCATGAAGCTATTAAAGCAGCTCTTGCTTGGCTAAGCCAAACAGGAAACTTCTCGGCATCCTTGCAAGCATCACACAAATGCATGCACACGTCATGAAGTGTATAAGCAAACACGGCTATGGGCGACTGCCGAATATGGAACAGGCAGATTTACTTTGGCCATATCAACCTTACTTTGATTAAAGTTGCATTCACTGTATAAATATTGCTAAGTGACTTATTTGTTTTATTTTTTTACCCATAATTCTTTTCTTGCTCTATGGTTTTAAAATATTGTCATAGAGGAGAAAAATACTTTAGATTAAATGTCAAAAAATAACCACAATGAAAGGAAACATGAACCTTGTGAACAGTGACAGTTAAGGCCTCTTACTCTTTTCAGTCAAGCACATACTTGTTGAGCATCTATTATAACCACACCTTATACTGGGAGATGAAAATTCAGAGAGAATCGAGGAACTTCATTGGGAGAGTTTTAGGAGCTCACAATCTATTCATGGATAAAAACAAACAAGCAAGCAACACACATTCAATATGGTCAGGATCACAGACTGAGTATGGGTAATGAATAAAGCCCTTTTGGAATAGACAAGAGAGTAACTTCTTGTGCCAGGAAGAGAATAGGCTAAGAGTTCGTACACATGGAGAGCTGAACTCTGTGCAGGAGGGGAAGGTAAAAATGCATATGAAGGTGACCCTTGATAAGAACAACTTTTAAGAAACTGAAACATTTATCTAAGATGTATCTTCAAACTCCTATGGTTGTCTCATATAAACTGATGAACTGACTTCCTAGATGTGTTAGTAGGTTAAAAAGTATATTATCATGTGCTGCTATTTATATAACGAAGCAAATATGCACTACACATAGACACATGCACATATATAAACTAATATAGAGTTTTAAAAGCATGCATTTATTTGACAGGATACAAAAAGTACTGGTAACACCTACATACCTACTGTCTCTGAGACAGGATTCTGAGGACTTAGGGACTCTGTGTCCTTTCTGTTCAATTTGAATAATTTACTCCTGTGCATATCTAATCAAATAAATGAATCAGTTTCTTAAAACAATACTTTCTATGGCTATTCCAACCAAAAAGTAGTGTATCTCACCCTGAACATTCTCAGGAGTATCAAAAACATTCACTGAATGTCAAACTTACTTACTAAAAGAATTAACATTTAAGTCTCAGACTAAAAGATTGTGTGGCCAAAGGATTTCTCATATTTCGGCACCTTCAAGTAACAAAAGTTAATTAGTGATATTGACAGAAAATAGTTTCTCCTTCAGGATGCTGACACTGTGTCCACTCAGTAACAAGACAACTAGTCAATATGATTGATCTAATGACAGAACTGGGCCAGCTGCTGTCAGGATAGTACTCTACAGGCTGAATTTAGACTCTCTGTTTTTTATTCTTGCTGTTTTATTTCCTCATTTAGTATATTTTGCCCTTTTCTTGCAAAATATTCATTTCACCCATATTTCCAAGTTAATATCGATCTTTAACACTTAACTGAGTTCTTCTCTATAATTGAAAATCCTATTGCTACAATCACTACCAAAGTTTAGTATTAACAATACTATAAAGTTTTAAGTATGCTAGTTTTAACTCTCCAAATGAATCATACATGATACAAATGGCATGTAAGTGGATAAAAGCAGATATTGTCAATAGACACAAAATAGATCACAAAGTCAATACACAGCATACTGACATAGTGATGACCTAGTTTAGGGAAACCAAAGTGTTCAATACATTCATGTTTTCAGCATCCATACAGGGCACAACAGGACAGCAAGGACTTCCGTGAGGAGGTGGGTACTGTGTCTAGGAGCTGGATGTCTTCCAGAAAGTGGGGAATTGAGTTCCTCCCTCTCTTATTGACTGGCATAAATTTAAATTAATGATAATGCATATGGGCGAAAGAGTTTATGGGGCTGTAACTTTAATCCTCAAATCTAAAGAAAAAAAATAAAACCAAAGGACCAGGGGTTTAGCTCAACGGCTCAAATGCCAGCTAGGTAAGCACGACGTCATGAATTTGATCCCTGGTACCAAAAACAAAACAAAACAAACAAAAAAAAATCTCTTACTGCCACGAACAAACTTGTCCAATGCAAGAGAGATCTATGAAATATTAATACATGGATGTTGAAAGAAAATGCTCAAAAAGAAAAAATAACTGACATACGGGAAAGGAGAAAAGAAAGGAAAAGAGCCTATGTATATAGGTATATATGTATGTGTGTATGTACATATATATACAAGACAGATAATTATACTATTAATTTCTTTAAGTTCATCAAAAAGAAATTTGTGCTCTCATTGTTTGTTTGATCACTTTTGTATACCTAAATCTTGTAACCCAAGCAACTACTTCTAAGCCAAAAGTATGAAATATATTAGCTAGTGTTAATTTCTTATCATTTTTTTGAAATTCTATATCATTTCTATCTTTTGTTTTGTTTTTAAAATAAAAAAATTAGATGAAGAAAAGCACAAGAAGAGAGCTGGGGGGGATAAACCACATGAAGAAGGGTGAAATGAAAACCAATGGCAATAAATAAAAGTATTTATGACTGAAAAAAAAAAGAAAGAAGGTCTTTGTATGAAGCCATAAGCTCCAGTATAAGATTTTTCACTTTAAATTGTGAGCATATATTTGTTTTTCTTCCAGTTTTCAGCATCGATCCTAAACTTTATCCATTTTTACTATGTGTGAAAGAAAGTATCCCGAGAAAGAAAAAAAAACAACAAAGTACTAAAGATACAAATAATCATTCTCAGGATACATTTTTGTCAGTATGAAGAAACTGGTTCCCAAAGGCATGTACCCAATACACAGAGGGATTCTTTTGCTTTGAAAAACTCACAGTGATCTGATTTCAAAAGTCCAGTGGATGTAAAGTGCTCTCTATGCTTGTAAAGCATGAATCATAGTGACAATTTGGATACATCTTTAAAAAGTTATTGAAGTCAAAATGACAAAGTGATATGTACTGAGAAAGTTTCATCTAATTTTATCATATCCAGATGTTAAAATTACAGCACAGTGAGTATATTCACTTGGTTTTTTAAAGCTAGCAATGAAAATCTGTTTCTTCTTGCCTAGGCACTATACGTGGCATTTGGAGAAGCTTCTACCAAGTAAAAGGTAATGCCTGAGTGACAGCTTCATACCAAAGCCGGGCAGCATGTCAGGCATCACTGATAGGTGCATAAACTATACAACACCCCCAAATTTAACCAACTAAGCAGGACAGTCATTTAATAAACTCACACTCCATTGCTTCTCAGCCTTTTGGCTAAGATCATGTATACAAACTCACACAACAGCTGTAAAAGATTTGAATTAAATACCAGTACTTAGATGAAACTTGATGTATTTCTCCCCTCATTTTTACTCACAGATCTAAATAAAAAAATAACCTAGGCATCAAAGTCCAGCACAGTCGTTCCATTAAGGAAAGCAACTGCAGTGGCCTAATGCTGAAGGAGCTGAGTGCTGCTGTCTCTGGATGGCTCCTTCTGCTCCTAGATGCCCTGAACTTCTGTTTACACTTAGTAACCAGGCTCCACACTGCCGTTCCTGCACAGCTAGAAACCTCGCAGCGGGATGCTGCTGCTAAGGCGGTCCCTGGAGTCTTCATTTCACATTCTACATCCCAGTCACACACCACGGCCATGCCCCAGAGCCCAAACGCTCTCTGCTGCCTCCCACCCCTGCTGATTCCAGCTGAGGCCACCTACAGGTCTCCTCCTCCACCTGGATGCAGATGCTTTTCAATGTTTATTTATTTTTTAATTTTATTTTAAGGAGAATAAAACAAAACAAAAAACAGATCAAAGCAGATCAGAACAAAACAATGCAATCAACACAGGATTTCAAAACAAGACAACAGGAAATTAACAGTGCTTACCATAATGTCTCTTGTTTTCTTCAAAATAGCTGCCCATACCTTCACATCTACTGAAATTAAATAATACAACACAGACTAAAACCAATCAAAACAAAGAATAGGTATTCAATGTTGAAATAGAGGAATAGGTTCTTCACACTCTTGTGCCAAGGGAACATACACATAAGTGTATAAAGATTGATTGAGAGCTAATGAAGCCCAATCCATCACAAAACAGGCAGGGCACACAATCATTTAAAGAATATATGGTAATATATACAGAGGGCTCTCAAAAATGTATATCTAATACAAATGGCAAATAAATACATGAAGAAATGTTCACGATCACTGGTCATTCGAGAAATGCAAATTAAAAACAACACTGAGATTCCACCTCACTCTGGAAAGAATAGCTGCCATCAAGAAATCAACTGAGGCACTGGGGCAGGAACTATCAGTGATACCTGAACTCTGTATCATGTTGGAACTTTGGGTGCTGGAGAACAGGCAGCCTACTCGCCGCCCTGGTGAGCAGCTGGGGGCCTGGCAAGCCACTGGCACACCAGGGCGAGAACTATCAGCGACTCCTAAGCTCTGCATCATGTTGGAACTTTGGGCGCTGGGAGATAAGGCAGCCTGCTGGCCAGCCTGTGAGCTGCTAGGGCCCTGCCGGTGCATGGGCTAAGAATCAGACATTGATCCATCCCCACCCCACCCCCGTTAGCAAGTAGGCACCGGTGGTCTGAGTATCTTTTTGGAGGATGAATGCATACAGCATGGCAAGTAAGGGGGATTTCCTTCTACAATCTCTTTGAAGGCAAATATTTTTATCACTGTTTTGCTCAGTTTTGACTAATGGTACTGCTTTATTCAATATTCTGTTTTTAAAAGTTCGATATTTCCTTCCATTTTCCTCTATTTGATTGAAAGAACAGCTAATGTGAACAAAATGGGCTGTACTATTGAGCCCATTGCTTGTGTCCTGGTGACCTGCTCTGAGGTTCTGTGGTAGTTTTCTTGCAGTGCGGTTGCATGGGTTTGTTCTGTCTTGTTCTGCTTTATTTTGCTACCTTCAAAAAAAAAAAAAGTAGATAAGAAAGTAACAAAATACCTCCAAAAATCTCCCAACTCCACCAAAGCTGATCCATGGATCATGGATGAGGAGAAACTCAAAAACAAGGCAACAGAATTATATAAGGGGATTG
>PVLA01004603.1:40112-171189 GCA_004027455.1 Hydrochoerus hydrochaeris
AAAGAAAGTGCTCTAGAGGATATGGCTGCATGTATGTTTAAGTGTGTAGGATTGAAAACCATGTTGCTAAGTTGTTACTGGATCATTGAACTTCTTTGCAGTCTCACTGTTTGAATGTACACTTTGTATGCTTTAATTTTGTAACTTTAACAACTAGGTCTAAGAAGACAGTATGTAATTTATCAACTAGTGATTTCTTACTGCTTGTTTTTCTGAGATTCTGTATTGTACCCCTTTTTCTGAGATTCTGTATTCTACCCCTTTTTCTGTTTTGCTTTTTTTTTCTCTTTAAATAAAATTTTTAAAAAAAGAAATCAACTGATAACAAATGTTGGCGAGGCTGTGGGGAAAAAGGAACACTGCTCCACTCTTGGTGGGAGTGTAGACTGGTGCAACCACTATGGAAATCCATATGGAGAATTCTCAGAAGACTAGGATCAGAAGCCCCACTCAATCCAGCTATTCCCCCTTCCTGGGTATTTTCCCAGAAGAACTGAAAAGTTCATATCACAGTTATATACGTGCACCCATGTTTATAGCTGCCCAATTTGTGATAGCTAAATCCAGGAAATAACCAAGATGTCCATCAACTGCAGAGTGGATGAAAAAGAAGTGGTATTTTTATACAATGGACTATTACTCAGCTATAAAAAAGGATGATCTTGAGGTCTTCATAGGTAAATGGAGACAACTTGAGACTATCCTCATTAGTGAAATAAATAAGAATCATATTTATAAATATCATATTGTCTCTAGTATAAAAAGTAAATAAGAACTACAAGTGTAATAAAACCAAAATGTGTAATTGCTATTGTAAAAAAGAGAGGAAAAGAAAGTGCTCTGTGGAATATAACTACATATATGTTTGAGTGTGTAAAATAGATGACCATATTGCTGAATCTTCGTTGGATCTTTGAGCAGAACTGTTTTAGTCTTCCTGTTTGAATGTCTACAATGTACCCTTTAACTTTGTAACTTGAACAACTACATCCAAGATGACAATATGTAATTTATAAACTAGCAATTTCTTGGTGGGTTTTTTTTTCTCATTTTCCTTTTTTTCTTTCTTTCTTTTAGAATTCTGTACTATTGCTGCCCTTTTTTGTGTTTTTTTTCTTCTCTTTAAATAAAATTTTAAAAATGTACAATTGCTATTGTAAAAAAGAGGAAATAGGAAGCGCTATAAAAGATATAGCTGCATGCATGTTTAGGTGTGTAGGATTGATGACCATATTTCTAGGTTCTTGTTGGATTGTTGAACAGATCTGTTTGCACTCTCACTGCTGGAGTGTCCACTTTGTGTGCTTTAATTCTGTAACTTGAAAAACTATTTCTAAAAGAGCAATGTGTAATTTATTAACTAGTGATTTCTTACTGTTTATCTTCTTTTCTTGAAATTCTGTAATATTTCTATCCTTTTCTGTTTTTTTCTCTTTAAATAAAAAAGTATATCCAAATGTGTATATATCAGCAAGAGAAAAAACATATAAATATTTTAATACTACATTTTTTGAGACATCATGAGATTAATACAAGATATGGTCTCTACAGTTATAAGAGGGGATCAAGGTGATAGCCATTAACTTCCAGACATTTAATAGTATTGCAACCTGTGAAAGTGTGTATGCATTTCTTTTGGCAGACTCCGTATATTTCTCTGATGCATGCATGTCTGTCTAACCCAGATACATGGTAGTAAAGATAAAATAGTGGCATAATTGTGGTTCTAGAATGTTGCCTGAAGGTTCATATGTTGAAGACTTGGTCCTAGGTTAGTGGTGCTATCAGCAGGTGTTGGTAGTTTTAGGAGGTAGAACTTCATTGGCAGAAGTAGGTAACTAGGGATATGCCCTTGAAGGGTACAGTGGGACCCCAGATCCTTCTTTCCCTCAATCTCCACTACTTGGATCCCCACCATGATGTTTTGCCTTCTCATAGGCCCAAAAGCAATGTGGCCAAGAAACCATGGAGTGAAACCTTTTAAATCATGAGTCAAAATAAATCTTTTCTTCTCATACATTTTTTACAACAGCATATGACACAAATAGTTTCTCCAAAAAGAGGGGATACGGGTCCACTGTAATCACAGTAAAGGGTCATGTATCTGTGTCAAATAGATTAACTATGGTTATTACTATCCAAAAATAAATACTCAAAGTAAAGTAGACATAATGTGTGGTCTATCTCCTCCACACCCTGAACCACCAATTCATTAGGTAACTGTGCTCTGTGGCAACTATTACCACTAAGATATTAAATGACAATATAACTCTGTTTAATTCCCCAACAAACCTCCCCCACACACAGAATCTCAGATCCACATCACTTCTTTCAGACCTCTCCATGATACCACATGATCTTCTCAGCTTAATTCCCAAGGTATCTTTCATCTCAGTTCCTGTCCTAGCCCTTTTGGAATATGATGGGATGTGCCAGGCCCTTATATTCTGTGACCCACACAGAAATGCTCCACCTGGGTTCCTCCTTTGGAAGCACTTGATGCTCAGCTGTGGGACTGGTGGTCCACAGAAAGCCTCTGACCTCCAGACACTCTTCAATGCATGCCTTAACCCCAAAGATAGGTTACAACTTCCCCAAACAGTTGACCAGCCAGGGACCTAGCCAGGTGTGTTTATAAAACTGGGGCCATTTCAGAGGTACTCTAGGCCCTTGGAGAAGTAACATTTGCTCAAGGTTCCTGGCTTGGTGGACTGGAGCTCTATTGGGCCATCTGAAGAGACCAAGTTGATGCCTCCCCCTGTATAGCAGTTCCTTCTCCTTCTCTTCCTCACAGGTGCTGAGCCCTAATGAAGAGTTTGCGCACCAAACTCCACGCCAGCAGCTGCTTCGAGGGCGCCGAGTGAGTCTGTAACACGGGCCTCCAAGAGCCTTATTTTCTTCCTCATGGTCATCAAAATCTTCTCTCCTTCAAGGTCCAACTCAAGTGATTCTTTCACGAAACCATTCCCCAGCCTGCTAGTGGGGAATAATTATTCATGTTTGCTCATTTTACTTTGTCTCCTTGAATTATACTTAGCACTCTACTGAGCAAGTGGTTCATTTTTTTAATATTCAAGTTACTGGTTTTAAATGTAAGTTTATTGAGAACATGTCTTGTTCAGTTCTCACCACCCACCATGCACCGTGGAGAAGTGTCACAGATGACGGAATAACCTAATGCAGGATTTGGAACCCAGCCAAACCTCTTCCTTTTCTCTCTCCATAAAAACTGAAATGCAATCGGGCCGATGTTTCACCTACCATATTTCACACACAGGACCAGCTCACACCATTTTTTAGTCGCATGTTATGTCTAGCATCCAATTTCCAGCATAGCCAAGCAAACTTGTTCTGCACAGCACACGCCTACCCTGTTTTTAAAGCCACCACAATTTCTAATGAACTCTTCCAGTCAGACTTTAGTGTCTGCTGCATCGCAGAGAGACTGCTATGGATGAGGCCAAATGACTTTCACGTTGCTCAATCCAATGGTTGCCTCTTCATTTCTCCCCTGCTTGGCCTGTCAGAGCAGTCATCTCAGTGGGCCACTTTGTAAATACGTAAATGAGTAAATAAGTAAAATGCAAACCCTCCCCATAACCTTTCCTTTTTTAGCTTTTACAACACTGCACTCCCCTGGTTTCCCCCTAACTCACTAGGTGCTCCATCTGTCTCTTTTGCTAGCCCTTTAACCTCTGCTCAATCTCCAAATGTTCTCAAGTCCAGGCTTTTCTCCTCGAGCCCCTTGCTCACCTTCCAAAGTGAGTTTATCTGGATATTTGATTTATATTAACCGTGTGAATCCCCCCTTAGCCAGAGTTTTGCTTTTCACGGTTTTAGTTACTTGTGGTAAACTATGATCTAAAATGAAATGAAATGAAAAACATCAGAAATAAACAACTCTTAAGTTTTAAATTATATGCTAACCTGAGATGCATGATAAAATCTCAGGAAATCCTGCTACATCCCACTCAGGCTATGAGTTACCCACTTTCACACCCTATCCATGCTGTATATGCTACCCGCCCATTAATTGCTTCGTGTCTGGTTCAGCTATCACATCAACCGCTGCAATATGCCAGTGCTTCTGCTTATACTATCATTATTTATTAAACAATGGCCCCAATATGCAAGACCAGTGGTCCTGGCCATTCAGATATGCCAAAGAGAAGCCAGGAAGTGCTTCCTTTAAGTGAAAAAGATAAAAATTTGAAAGGAATTCTGGGGGGAAAAAGGACCATGATCACATAACTTTTATTATATTGCATTATCATAATTGATACATTTTAGTATTAGCTATTATTGTTAATTTCTTACTACCACCTAATTTATAAATAATGCCTTATCATAGGTGTGTGTGCATAGTATATTTTAGTTTCAGACATCCACGAGTGATCTTGGAACAGATTCCCTGCAGATGAATAGGAACCAGTGCTCATGCTGATATGCTCAGCTCTCCATCTTATGCTTCACTGAGCTCCAAGCTCACACATAGTGCCATCATGAGGGTGTGTATTTGGTATCCCAAACTGAACCCAGCTTGATTCCTCCAACAACAAATGTATTCCTCGCATAATATTTCCATTTGTAGTATTGGGGAATCATCATTCATCCAACTGTTCAAGTCACAGACTGGTAATTATCTTTCTTTCTTTTACTTCCTCACATCTAATCCCATGGGTGGGCATTGCCATATCTACCACCAGAACATACCTTGAACTTTCTGGTCTCTCTACCTCTGCTACTACCACCCTACCCCAGTAACTGCTTCCTCTACTCAGAGGACTGAAAAAACTCCCTTTTGAGCTCCCTGCTCCTGTGTTTGAGTTCTAGGAGCCATTCTCCACACATCAGTCAGAATGAATTCTAAAAGCACACCTCGCATTAACTCAGGCTGCTTCAAAGAGCCTACAATAGCTTTTCTTTTGCACTCACTGTAACATGGTTCACTTCCAGCTCATCTCCTACCCACCGACTTCCCGCTCCCCACCCACCACACTCCCAACCCACCATGGTGCACAAACACTAACTTCCTTTCTCCTCCTCCAGCACTAGGTTTGTTCCTGTCTTTGAGACTAGGTTCTGCTTCCTGCTGCTGACATCCTGTGTCCTGGGACTCTGTATGGCTGGCTCCTCTTTACCACTCCACTCTCATTTCAATTATCATCTCCATAGCAAAGTCTTCTCTGGCTGTCAAAGCTAAATCAGTGCTCCCTCTCCCACTGTTAGGTATTATCACATCGCCCTGATTTACTTTCTTTTTTGTTCTTATGTTTATTTCTCAAATGTCCACACTGTGTCTTCTCCCTTCCAAGAGAATAGGTACTTTGTCTATTTTGCTTGTCGGTGTATCTCTGATACCTAGGAGGGCCTGTGCTCATAACAAAAGTTCAATAACTATTTAGTGAATGAGAATGCATGAATACTAAATCTTTGGCATAGCAGCCAACACAATTGGTCCCTCTGTTCATCTGACCATCACTGGCCCTCCCGCACTGAGCAGTGTAGTCTTGTCAGTTGTCTTTATTTTATCATTTTTTGGTTCCTTGAGAACAAGGACATCCCATGTCTTATTAATGCCAAATAACAAAATTCTTATCTAAAGTACACTGTATGTGTTAATTTAAGAAGGACAATAGCAATGAGGAGGAAACAGTGTGCCGTGGAGCCCATCTATAAACACAAACATGGCGCTGAAAAGAAGCTAAGTAATTCCTTTTGCACTCTGACATCTGAGAGAAACTTGTCACAGTATATAGGTGAAGCATCACTTTTGAGTTTGAATACTAGGACTTTAAAGCCTTTGTTGAAAGCTCTTACTAAGACCCTCTCCAACCTCTACACCATTATTCAGTGCTTTAAGATGCTCAGGTAATAGTAAAATACCAACATAATTTGCTGAGCTATTTGGATTACTAGGGCTTATTCTCATATACCTCATACTGTTCTTAATTAAATTAATTTCAACAAAGTGTATGTGTGTGGGTCCAAGTATGCTTTTGTCACACCAGGTCAAAGGTTTGCAGATCCTGGTACAAAAACTTTAGCTTACTCTGTTTACCTTTTTATATCAGGGCAAATTCACTAAAATGTGATGAATATTTTTTGATCTGTGATTCAGATCTAGAAAACTAAGGTCCAAATTGCTAGAGTTGGCACCCTGCAGTAAAGCTGTACATTGTCATCTCAGCATGTGGAGATAGAGTTTAGATAGCTTTTTGTTGTGTTTTTAAGTAAATAAACTTTCCTGAAAGAGGATGTAAGTTAATAGAACACTGACATTTTGATAACAAAGGATATGAATAGACATTTTTCAAAAAAGACATACATATATCTTATTATATATATATATATATATATATATATATATATATATATAGTGCTCAGTGCTAGTTATTAGGGAAATGCAAACTAAAACCACAATGAGATGTGATCTCAAACTGATAAGATAGTTATTATCACAAAAGATGATAAATATCACAAGGATATGGAGAAAGGGAACTCGTGTCCTCTGTAGGTGGGAATGTAAATTAGTGCATACACCCATTAGGGGTAACTATATAAGGGTTCCTCAAACAAGAGTAGAATTATGACCTAGCCCATGAATTCCACTTCTGAGTATTTACCTAAAAGATTTGAAGTCAGTGTGTGGAAAATCCATCTCTATCCCAGTGTTTACTACAGCACTATTCACAATAGCCATGTTTCATAATCAAACTAAGTGTCCTTCAGCAGCTGAGTGAATTAAAAAGTGGTATTTATGCACATGAGAATACTATTCAGCCCTTAAAATGGAGGGGATTTTTTTATGTTCTCCAACATGGATGGAATCAGAGAATATTACATTACATCAAATAAGCTGAGTACAAAAGACAAATCTGCATGTTCTAATTTACATATAGAACTTCAAATCAACTCACAGAACCAGAGCAGACTGATAATTTACAAGACTGATGGTGGCAGAAGTGAGAAAGTAAAGGTTTTGTTTCTTAGATTCATTGCAAAATGTGGTGAATGCAATTAGTAACAGATTATTGTATATTTTGAAATCACTAAGAGCAAATTCTAATGTTCATAGCACAAAAATGTTGAGTATTTGCAACAGTGGACATGTTACTTAGCTTCATTTAATTATTCCACATTGTATGCATAACTCACAACATCACTTTATACCCTATAAATAAACACAACTATGAGTTTCAATTCATAATTAAGTTTTAAAAAGAAGCTTCAAATTTGCATGGCAGGGAATATATAATCCCATTGATTGCAAACAGAACTTGCAATCTGGGAACCAACAATATGCTAAAAATTAGAAAAGAAAAAAAAAAAAAGCTGAGCCAGCCCTCATCTCTCATCCTTCATTACGTACTGAATGCAGACCTCTGTCCTCCAAGACAAACTCCCAACCCAGTGACAAGACATATGTTTACAAAAACTGAAGAGTAATCAGAAGTAGCATATGCTGCATACCAAATGTGTGGACCGCAGCACAAACTGCAGGACTTCAAAGTAACAAAGGGACACTTAGACCAGAGAAGTAAGAAAGAAGAATACCACTGTATGAGAGCTGCTCCCCCAAAGCGTCAGACTAGAGAAAGTAACATTTCTTCCTGTGATTTAAACTCTGAAATCAATATATAACTAAGCAGCGATGAACACAGTGACTCAGAGAGACTGTGAGTTTCCAAATCTAGCAAACCTTGGTTCTAAAATGGTTTATTAAAGAATCTAATAAGAAGTACAACTGGTCAAACAGCTTTGCACCTCCAAGCACTCTCCCAAGCACATTAGGGCACCAGGTCAACCTGATGTGAGAATCCTGCTCTGTTGAGCACAGGCTAGCAGAACCTAGCACCATTAGACATTCCACTCTTTGGTCCCCTTTGTTCTAACAATACACTGATCAAGCAACCTTTTGATAGTTAGGTTTCTCACGTAGCATGCCTAAAGCGAACAACATGCTGGTCAGGCCAACACAAACATCAGGTCTGCTCAGCAGCTACATTTCTCCATGTAAATGGCTGCACTGACATTCTGATTCTATACATCAGTCTCTCGTGAGCTTTGTTAGTGGCACTCATGATCCCTGAGTAACAATAATTATAAGGCCCTGACAAAATATGTTTTCAGATGCCCCAGAAATGTATATGACTGATTTGTGCTTTGGCTCAACAGCAAATATATCCAAGGGTGTAGAGAGCTGAGACAGGAAGGGAAGGAGGCGGAAGAGAGAGAGACAGAGCGAGGTTAAATGACATGTACCAATGAAATCTGTAAAGCTTTGAATTGTAAAGCAAGGGATTTGAAAGTGATTCCTCAGCAGTGAGGATGCATTGGTGAAGTTAGGATGAGGAAAATGCCATGATCCAGACTGTTATAGATGCACTACATAAAGCTCTACTTAATGGAGCTTGTGGTTGAATAGAGGAGTCAGCTAAGGAACCAATGAATTACAACACAGTGCCCAGACCATTCTGGGATCCCAAAGGAAGGGTACCTGAAGCTCATGCCAGGGGCCATCAGGAAACACTGCTCAGAAAAAGGACTTACATTTTGTTTTTTTATTACTGGTCTTAAACGTTCTTTCAAAAATTTCCCTTCAAACATTTTAGTTAAATAAATAAATATTTCAGTTTCAGAAGTGTATTTCTAAGTCTGCCAGATAGTTCCACCTAAATGTGCCATAGGCACATTTAAACTCTATCCCAGCCCTTAAAATGGAGGCTCTGGAAATGAATGTACAATGCTAGAAAAGAGGGAAAAGAAATCCAGGAAGCTTCCTAGCAGAGGTGACCACTAAGGATGTGCTCTAAGACATCCCCAGAAGATTCAACGGCACACATCAGAGTGCAGGGGCCCGAGCACACTTGTACTAGAAGTGTGTTGGTGTGACCAGGACACACCTAAATGTGCCATAGGCGCCCCAAACTCAACACTTCAAAACCTGAACTCATGAGTTTATTTGCCCTTTAGATACATTCCAGTTCCTTCTCTCGTGTTCCCTACCTTACGGAATATAGCCACAGTTATCTGTTAGGCATAGTTTGCTAGCTTCTTCAGTCCTACACCCTGATAAAATTTGCCTTCCTATTACCATTCAGCTTTCTCCTATCCCAGGGGTAATGCTTTAGTCCAGGTTTTAATCGTTTCTCAGCTCAAACACTAGACTAGTCTTCTAAGTGCCCTCTGCCTGCATTCTAATCAATTTGTTTCTTCAGTTTCATACATAGGATAGTACCTCATTCATTTGCTTAACAAGTAGATACCATGAGTGGCGAGCTTTTCTAAGCCCATGGGATATACTGGTGAATAAAACAATGTGCTTGCTTCTCAAGGATCTTATATTCTAGATAAGACACTAATTATGTACACAAAAAAACAAAGCCAGTTTCAATAATGGTAAATATAAAGTACATACAATTAAATGATGTGGCAGAGAGTGAATGGGAAACTGGCTTGTCATGAAGTTCTCTTGACCACATACACAGTTAAGAATCTGCTGATAAGAAAGAGTTTCCAAGCAGAGGTCTGGCGTAGAGCTCTTTTGGAAATCCCCAAGACAAATGCAAGACTAGAATGTTCAACAAACAGGAAAAGGAAAAAGAGGAAGAGAAACAGTGGCGGGGAGTGAGACCAGCGAGTTAGGCTGAGGGCGCTCATACAGGACACAAGGAATTTGAATTTTAATCTAACTGTGACAGGAAGCTACATAAGGCATCTGTACGTGGAGAATGGAGTCTAGAAAATCAGGGGGTAAAGAAAGGAGACCACTCTAGAGTCTGTTGCAATAGTACAGGGCCAAAAACAAGGGTCATAGGAGGAAAGATGGAGAAGCAGAAGGTTGGGGAACATATTTTGAAACTAAGCCAATAAGACTTGCTGGTGAATTACATACAGGATATGAGAAGAGGAGGAGGGAAAGGAAGGAGAGGAAAAGGGAAAGAACAGAAAAGGGGGAGGAGAGAAGGGGGAGGTATGACCAAGAATCTGGTCTGAACGAAACATGATGGATACTGAAGTTATTTTTCTGAGATGCAAAAGACTTGAAGGAGCTGAGAGAGCCTTGGTGAGGAAGTAGAAATCAAGAGTTCTGTTGACCAAATTAAGTTTGAATAACTACTATTAACTTAAATAGCGCTGTCAAAGAGTTGAATACAGAAATATGAGCTCAATAGAAAAGTCATCAGCAGAGACATAGGCTTTGGCAGTTGTTAACATATAGAAAATGTTTGGTCACTGGCCTTGAGATTACATAGAAGTAGATGAGGTAAGAATGGGGGTCCGATCCTGACAAAGAGTTGGATCTCTTTAATGTAGAGAGCCTGTGAGGCTGAGGAACCTGGAAAGGAGACTGGAAAGAGAGGCCGATGAAAAGAAGAGACTACAGGAAAATTTGATGTCAAAGAAGCTGAGAGAAAAGAAGGATCACAACAGAGGAGGCCGGTCACTGTGTCTGAGGCTGCTGCAAGCTGGAAGCCACTGGTGACTTTCACAAGATGAATCTGGAGGAAGTAGTGGAGAATAAGTCTCCAACAGAGAGAAGCAAGAGGAAAAGGAAAAACAGCAAATAAAGACAACTGAGATCTAACCAAGCAACTTCCCTAACTGGGGGCAGTCAGATGCTCACCATCTGTTTCATGTTGTTTAAAATAAAGCCCACACTTCTCACCCTTGGATAAAATGCTTGTCACTATCTGGCTTTTGCTACATGTGTACATAATTTTGTCACCCAAGACAACCGTTCTTACTATCAGGAGAGCTGACAATACTAACATGAATCGTAGTGAGTCTCTCTTGGTTACTCTTTGCCATTTCCTACAGGAAGGAAAGCTCTTACAGGTCTTTCACTGCCCTTCAGGTATTGCCATCTCAGATGGGCCTCACTGCCCTGCTATGCGACTCTCCCTCTCTGGAGGGTCTCCAGTGCACCCTGCACACCCACATCCTGTCTACCTCACTACACTGCAGTCTTTGATGGCAGCACTCTTCCTCCACAAACAGAAACAAGAGGAGCAACGGAAACCTTTGGATCATGTATAGAAGGCCCAGGCCCTTGTGCCCACCAAGGCACTTGAAGCTGTGACAAAATACGGACACCCCCTGTTTAAAGGAGGAGGGGCTTATTTGGGCTCATATTTTCAGTCCATGGCTGGCTGGCACCAAGGTGGAGATAGGATGGCAGAGAGCACAGCAGAGGAAAAGCTGCTCATGTCGTGGTGTCCAGGAAGCAGAGAGCAAAGGGACAAGCCATGGAGAATGACTCCCTAGTGACCCACCTCCTCCAACCAGCCTCCGTCTGCTACCAGCAAGCCAGCTGTGTCGCCCCCATAATCTAATCCCCGCCCACAAGCCCATGAGTACATTGGGCCCTGGAGGGACACTCTCCTTCTGAAACACAACAGCTTTTTACCCTAAAATTCTTCAGTAGACAGGGTGCCTACTGAGTCAAGCTCTAAGCACATTGACGTCGCACACCTGCCTTCGGTGGTTTTTCCCAGTCTTCCCTCTTCAGTATCATTTGTCACCCACATTCCTGATACTCCTGCCCCTCATCATGCACACAGGCACACCCAGTGTCCTGGTCACACCAACACACTTCTAGTACAAGTGTGCTCGGGCCCCTGCACTCTGATGTGTGCCGTTGAATCTTCTGGGGATGTCTTAGAGCACATCCTTAGTGGTCACCTCTGCTAGGAAGCTTCCTGGATTTCTTTTCCCTCTTTTCTAGCATTGTACATTCATTTCCAGAGCCTCCATCGACAGCTCTATTAATTGCCTGGCCAAATCCACCCCTTTACTGCCTCCCTCACCTACTAAATTGCAAACTTGTTAGGCAGGAACTTAGCTTAGTTGGTCTTTTTATTCTGAGTATCTAGCACAGTGCCTGGCACATAGCCAAAAATATTTTTCTTTAAATCATCTAATACAAAGTGGTTATGAAATTCATAGATTGATGAACTTCATCATCAGGATTTACCAGTAGGTAGTGACATCTTAAAATGTAAACAACAACAAAAAAAGAATAATTCCTCATATGAGAAACAAATGGGACAAGCTAGGAGTATTCAAGAAGTGTGTTAGCCTTTATTTTCCTGTGACAAAAGAGTAACAGTAATAACTAACTGATCACATTACACCATTTGCTCCATTCTGAGTGAGTATAAATGCCTCATTGTGACACTTCAATTCCTGTTTACATTCTGAAGAGTTAGCCATTCAAGGCAATTATATATTTTTATTTCCTTCCATAGTTTGACACTTTTAAAGTTCTCAAAGGAAGTGCTACAGATACCAGCATTTTATTTCAAGCTATTTTCCAAGTCAAAATGGTTTGTAATCTCTTCAGATGCCTTTATGTGAGAACTGCATTGTTTTTCTTGAAATTTGTGTTTTTTGTTTCATAACCCTTTCCTCACACTTCCCTGTAGACACAAACCCTACTTTTCTAAGTCCCTTTTACAGGAACAAGAAGCATACCAGCTACCTCAACAAGAAGCAAATATGAGAAGTGCATAAGTCCAAAAGACAGCACTGTGTAATCACAATCACTTGAGATGCCTACTTAAGAGCATCAATTAAGATGCCAAAGAACAAGTGGACAGACTTAGAAGTGCTCAATTCTTGGCCTGAAGCTGAACTCATTTGCCCCTCGACATTAAGAGTTCAATCACAGAGTCACAGACTTGCGGGACTGGAGAAGACTCGAGGTTATTTAGCCCCTCTTATCTCCATGGAGGAATCCCCTCCACAATATCCCTGACCACTTTCTCCTTGAACCTCTTCATGACAATGAACTTAGCATTGCCCAATGCTTCAGGTAAAAAATAAATGCATCCTATTGAATTTCAGAGTTTTACCACCTTGTATAATAATAGTTATTTTCAGTACTGTGAACCTCACTTTACAAGTACAATTGATGGGTTCTTTATCTATGTTGCATATAAAGCGGAAAAAGGCACCTGTGTAACATGAAAACCTTTCATTTCTATTTACGGATCTACAAACATTGCCTTGTTTCCAAAAAGGATCCTGAAATGACTCAAAGCACCTGGATGCAATAGAATTATTAAAATAGAAATAGAAATTCAAAGTCTGGAAAAGAGGTTCTTGATTCAAAAGCTAATACAGTTGCTGACACTGAAACTAAATGTAGCAATGGGCTTTCTACAAGTCAGTACAAAGAAGAAGAAAGAAAAGAGAAAAGAAGCAGTGGATTATACAATTTTCCTTATCTAATAGAAAAAAGTACACCAATTCCCCTTTAAATGAAAATTTTTCTTAGTTCTAAATTACAAGAGGAATTGCTCGTGTATCATTTTATAAAAGAGCTTTGATTCCTTGGTTTTCTCTGCACATTAATTTCTACTTTCTAATGTACTGCCAAAAATAGTGCAGAATAACACTTTGCCTTGTACAACATCAATCCAACACCAACCAATATTTTATTTTTTTCTGTTGAGAACAGAAGACAAAGCATGAGGCCTGGAGTCCTACTTTTTCAAAAGTCACTAGGAAAACCTTTAAACTATCAGCATCAACTTTTTGTCAATATTACCGTGCAACAGCTCCACACTCCTAATTCGTAGTAGTGGGAACAAAGGAGACACTGACATGCAGCCCTGAAATGTGTCCCTGTGAACTGAGAGAGGGAAAGAGAGCAGAGATCTGCGAGGGGGCAGAGAAACCTATAAGGCTCTGCTCGCATGGCTGATAAGGCCTTGGTTCTCAGGAGCATGGCCCAAAGTGCAATTAAAACTGGCCCTGCTGCGAAAAGCAACGCAAAACATTGGGGAGCCACACTTGTTTTTATTTAATTTTTAACCTAGGGCCTGGAACATGCCAGGTAAATGCTCTGCCACTAAGCTAAAGTCCCAGCCCCTCTCATTTATTCTTGAAATGCTCCAATTTTGTCCTGCTGAGAGCATGATACAGCCCACTGCCTCAAAAAATGTTCCTCACAAGTCTACAGTGGCTTCCTGTAGCCATGCCTGCTCTTTAATACTTTCTCTGCTCTTGGAATGAAGGACGGGGAAGATAACTCCACAGAATAATCAATACATGTTTAAACTTTGGGGTACCTAGGATATTCCAAAAGACCATCAAACTTGACTCACTTCCCAGAGGTTTTCACAGTCATTCGGAATTTATCTGGCCTACTGGTTCCATCTTTAAATTCCTAACACAGTCATGAGTCATGTACAAAGGGTATCTGCTAAGAGAAATGTATCATGAGATTTCATCACTGTAAAAAATTCATGCAGTGACTTCACAAACCTAGATGATATAACCAACAATTTGCATGGGCTGTGTGGGGTATGAGTATTGCTCAAGGTTACAAACCTGTACAGTATGTTATTGAAGTGAACACTGTAGGTAACTGTAGTTCAACAATATTTGTGTAACTAAATGTACTTAAATAGCTTTGTTTACACTAGCATCACCACAAATATGAGAAATGTACTAAGACATTGTGATGGCTGTGATATCACAGGTGACAAAAAATTTTTCATCTATTTTAGGGGGTCACTATTATATACATGATCCACTGTTGACCAAAATGTTGTTATGCAACAGAGGATGGTAAATGGAAGACGGGGAGATCTCTTTCTTTGCTACATAACGCCAGCCAGCCTTAACCTTCCTTATAGCCAGGAAAGCCACACTTGGAGTCTCTATTTCCTCAGTTCAAATGTGGCAGCTTGTCTATTATAATTATTATTACAGGCAAATCTCAGTTATATCTAGTGGTCCCTTGAGGCTGGTAGGCTATATTAAATCTTCACAAATTAGTTAAGTAAAGTGATTGCAATTACAGTGAAAGTAAGCTCCACACTGAATGAAGCTGTTTGTACATCAGAAATGTGTTCCCAGGGTCATGGTGGAGAGAATGAGGCTTCAGATTCATTCTAAAGAAGGCACCTTTGCTCTAAGCGTACCTGTGAATTGACCTGAACAAAATGACTTGGCTTCTCCCAGAATTACAACGAGCTGACTACGCACCAGTTTAATCACAGGGACATCACAGTCACGGCTCATGTACATTCTGATGACCGGCAAGTGCAAATGAGCTTGTGGATCATTATTTCCCACCACAGTTTACTATCACACACGAGTGCCAAAAATCAAGGTCAAGGTTAAGCAACAGCCAGCTACCAACAGCATAATCGTCTCTTCATACCCAGCGGTTCCACCCTGCCACCCTGTTTTTGATTAGCAGGAGGCCTGAGAGCAGAAGGTAAAATAAATAATAAGAGAACTATGAAGTATTTGCTAATTTTTGCATGCTGTATAATTCAGGAGTGGGGGAAGCAGAGGCTGAGATTACTGTATTTCCCTAGAGCATTTGAATTTATCCTAAAGTATGTGTGATTCTCTGGTGAATAATTGTCTAAGAAAGTGCTCTACATCTGGGAGCTGAATGGCACAAATACCTGGCACGGAAGAAGCTGGCATAGCCACTCTGCATTTGCAGTGGTGAGGCACACAGTAAGCAGGTGCATAAAACAAGCACTCGACTGGGTTTGCTACTCCACGGAGTGATTAAACCTCATGAAGATTTTTTTGGGGGGGCTGCTTCTTTTGAGAAATACAAACTCTCAGAGCTTAAGGTAGCTCATTTACTGAACAGGGAGCACATTCATGATTCATGGAAAGATTTATTCTCTGTCCTTTCCCTGTGAAACAAGGTGACATTTAGACAGAAATAAGTCATATCCGCTTTACAGTGGGCACAATTCTTCATTGACTGGAAAATGGTAACCACAAAATAAGCTTTCCGTGTTTCAAAAAAAATAAATGATTTTAAAAATTTCTTACCTGTTGACAACAGGGCCCTTAAACTCTGGGTCATATGTCCTTGTATCACCTGCATTTAAAACAAAGACTTCTTTAAGCATGTAAGCCAGGGAACAGCAGATAAATAAACATAAAATATTAATTTTAAAGAAGCTACATCTTATCCAGTGTACTGTTTGCTGCAATGCTAATTTTGTTTTGTTTTGTTTTGGCCTCTTGAAATGCCAAATGTGCTTTGGTTGCAGCTAACAATATTTTTCTTTCTTGAATTAGAAGCAAGAGTAGGAAGAGAGGCTAAGGACCACATTCTACACCCCATGAACCGCTCTTCCCAAGGAACTGAGGATCATCGCTGGTGAGCACACCCAGAACAGCAAACCTGAAGCCCTTCTGATTTGCAAAACTGTCCCACCATCTCCCATCGTCCAGTGCTGCTGAGAAGGCGTGACGTGCATGCTACCATGGGAGACGCCGACTTACCTCAGAATTCCCTTTCCTCACACTCATCAGTAGATGAGTTTTTTCTGCAAGACTTTCAAATACTAGTCACTGCTTCTCTCTGCCATACTGGCTGGATGATTTGTAAAAATCATTATTGTAGTACATGAATGTTATCTTTATTGATGTTTTATATCTACTGGAAGACTTCATGCCATTTTGGAAGATGCCTTAGTTACTCATTGTTGCATTGTGATTGTGGTATCAACCTCCTCCTTTGCAGTATAAAGTACCTATAGAATGGCTTCCCCACCCCCGATTATATGGCAAGTAACCCTAGCAAGTACTACTGAGTCATTCTTTTCAAAAGTCTGCATTTGTAATTCCCAACTCCATAACATTTCTACATCTTTGCCCAGGGATTTGTCCTGAGTTAAAGACAAAATTTAAAAAGGGTTAAGAAAAAAACAAACAAAAAAAAGACCTGTATGTGTTAGTAACCTGCTCCTGCCCAGGTTGGGAAACTGAGACCAGAGAACTCAGAGTTTCTTCAGAGTAATCACACTCAGGACAAAACAGCAGTGAACACGGGGCAGATTTGCAATGGAAATCCACGAGCCAATCATTCAGTGAATATTCATAAAATCCCTATTACACTCGAGCTGCTGTGCAGAGACACAGAAGACATTCAAAGTGTGGTTCCTATTTCAGGGACCAAGCTTGACTTGGTCATTTATTCCACAACTATTTCTTGAGATTCTATATACACTAGGACACATGTAGCAATACATGAACAAATATGCCATATAAAACAATAAAGTAATAAGGGATATCGTGCTATGATTCAAATGTCTACACCCCTCCAGATTTCATGCTGATGACCCCAGTACGGTACCACTGTGAAATGGGGCTGGCTGGGAAGTGATTATGCTGTGGAGGGCTTCACCCACTGGAAGTCATGCCCTCGTGAAAAAGGCTTCTGAGGGCCACCTGGCCACTGGAAAACCATCTCTTTCCTCCTTTTTGCCTCTCTTCTACCATGTGAAGACACCTCAAGGAAGCACTATTTTGGGAGCAGATACCCCGTTTGCAAATACCACATCTGCTCCTGTCTTGGGCTTGGACTTTCAGAACTTCATCCAGCCTAAGGAATTTTGTTTTAATTAGAAGAATTGGCAAAAATGTGATAACAATATTCAGTGATAACAAGAATTGTGAAAAAGGAAGTTTTGTTAAGAATTCAGACATTCAAGAGAACTTTATTTAAGAAGCAAAGTTTTTATCATTTTTGTTTGTTTGTTTGTTTGTTTTCTTTTGGTTTTGGTGGCACTAGGAATCGAACTCATGCTTTTCTATTAAGCTAAATCTCTAGGTCATTTATTTTTGAGACAAGATCTCTCGAAGTCACTGAATTGCCCAAGCTGAGCTCAAACTTGTGAACCTCCTGCTTCAGCCTCTCAGAGTTAGAAATATCCTCTGCCGCACTTGGCTTGACAGTGAGATTTCTGTGTGTGCAAGACTTAAACAAAACCAAAAGGAAAGCAGAAATGTCCTGGAGGTAGAGTTAAAATTCCCTTGTATTAACTGTAACTATTTATTGACTACCTCTTGTAGCTTTGCACTGAAAAAGCCACCACAGGAGGGCTGAAAATTAGTGAAGTCCACAGTCTGTCTGCCAACAAAGATAAAGGAGAAAAATGTACAAATAAATATAACACAGGGCAGGATATGGCCTCGTAAGAGAGAGAGCGTTCTGAGAGTCCTAGGGAAGGAAAGGTTGTATCCTGTGAAAGGGATCAGAAAGCAGGGGTTCAGAGAGCCATGATATTTTTAGATTGGTAAAGTTTGTACCTATAAAGATGAATAGAGTCCCAGGGACAGGAATGAATAGCATGTTTGTGGAGGTGGTGGATGACAAAACAAAGCTTACTAGAAAAACAAGGATGAAATTTTTTTCCTACATCATAGGCAACAGGGTGTCATAGAAGGCTTTACAGCAAAATAACGACACAGTGGAATCAGTGTTTAAGAAAGAGCAGTTTAGCAACAGTCTCCAAGTTGTCTTACAATGAGCAAAGTCACAGAGCGTTACTAGGAATCTATTGCAGTAACAGAAGTGTGAGGTAATGTGAGCCACTGCCCCAGTGGTGGTGGAAGTCATGGAAAGAGACAGAACGGGATGAGCAGGATGATTGAAGGGTACCAAGAGCAACAGTGTGGCGCGAGGGTTGGGAGGAAGGACCCTGGAGTATGAATGGCTGCTTACTGGTGGTTGCTAGTGGTGACCCTAAAGGATACTGCACTTTTGAAGTCTTGGTTTCCATATTTGAAAATGAGAATAAAAACAGCATCTATCCCATTAAGTTGCTGGAAGGATTAAGTTGATCAATACTTTACAAAAGTACTGATAATAGTCTCTGGCACTTAGCCCCCTAAAATGGTTATTATTAGTCCCATGTGCATAATTATATGAAAAAGACAAAAAATATCTGATGAATGTTAAGATTGAGGATGTGAAAGAAAAGCCAGAAATGGTTTCAAATCAAGTGACCCACATCTTCTGGAAATTGTAATTCTCATTGTCCCTGGTTTCTGAACTAAATTCAAAAAAAGGTTAATGTGATTAAATTAAGAACATTGGCAAGTGGAAGAATTTGTAAAGAAAAGAATACAAATTTAGTTTGGGTTCCTTTCAATTTCAGTGTTCAGCATTCAGTGGGAATCAAAAAAAAAAAAAAAAGAAAGAAAGAAAAGAAAAAAGCCTGAACTCTAGAGAGAGAGTCAAGTCTTGAAATTTTTGGAAGTCACAAAATTTATAACTTGAAAAGAAACAAACTTCACAAAGAAGAATACCAGGTTCAGTTAGGTACCGAGTGACGCTACACAGTGACTAAAATAATAATCATAATTAACATGCTTTTATTTACTTTTATTTGTTTATTTATTCTTTTGTTTTGTTTTTGGTACTGGGAATCGAACTCACGATCTTGCCCTTGCCTGACAAGAGCTGTGCTGCTGAGCTATATCCCTGGCCCAGTAAACATACTTTTATTCTGAGATGCTAAGCACTATACTAAATGCTTTACATGCATTGTTTTATTTTGTCAAAATGATCTTATTATATTAATAGGAAATTTTATTAGCTTTACTTTACAGATATAAGAAGTGAGACACAGAGAGGTCAAGAAATATGTCCATGGTTATACAGTTAATAAATGATTTACCTGGAATTCACACATTACCCAGTTAGTCCTATGGTCATGCCCTGCCATTGAAGCCAATTAATCCCACTGAATCTAGTTAATCCCATGGTCATGCCCTGCAGCGCCAACTCCAGGGAGAGATGTGTAAAATGCTTCCTGTTTGAGACAGTGGGCCTGTACTTAATGCTATTTGTTCAATGCATTGCCAGTTTCTGTTATTTGACTGCTTGTTTGACTCTACTTCTCTGCACAGGTGATTGAAAGACACATAAATCTTCCCTTATCTGAGAACTGACCCCTCTGTTCCCTCCATCCACAGGGATGTGTCTTTAGCAGCCATGCTTCTCTCTTGTGTCTATTCTATAGCCATGGACAATAGGATCTGGCCTTAACACCAGCACAAAACTGAGCCACTCACATCCTTCATCTGAGGAACTTTGAATCCAGAATGGACAATAAGTGTGACCATTAATCCTGGCATGCAACTTCTTTGGATTAGGAAATAAGTATCAGATTATCAGAAAAAAGATGAAAGGTTTTACTCTGAAATCTTGAACAAGAGAAGGGTTTCCACTCCCACAATGCCTGCTCACTATAGTTCTTGAACCTTTTCTCAGAGGAATCAAGCAAGAGAAAAATAAACAGAATATATACAGAACAGGATTGAATTGCCCTTATTTGTAAATTACACAATCCTTTACATCGAAAACCCAAATACCTCCCCTAAAAGATTCCTACAACTGATAAACAAATTTAGCAAAATAGCAGGATTCAAAGCATACAAAATCAATAGCTTTCCTATACACCAATAATCAACCCACTAACAAAGAAATTAAGAAAATGATGCCCTGCACAATAGCTTCAAAAAATTACACACAAATTAACCAAGAAAGAAAGAGACCTCTATAATAAAAATGAGCATTCAAAAAAACAAAAATGATCAAAGAGGACATCAGAAAACGGAAATACATTCCCCTCTTTCTGGATAGGTACAATCAATATTGTCAAAAGAGCCAACAGCATTTTTCACGGAACTAGAAAAAACCATTCCAAAATTTATATGGCACGAGAACAAACCTAGAACAGTAAAATCAATATGAAGCAACAAGAACAAACCAAGGGGCATCACAATCATGGATTACAAATTATACTACAAAGCTATAGTGATAAAAAGAGCATGGTACTGGCACAAAAATATACATGGAGGTCAAATGGAACATAGAGAGAATGCAGCAACAAACCCAGGCACATTTAGTTATTTGGTCTAGGACAAAAGGACCAGATACATATGCTGGAGAAAAGATAGCCTCAGTCACAAATGGATCTGGGAAACTAATTGTCCACATGCAAAAGAACACATGTAGACCCATATCTCTCCCTGTAATAAAATCAGAATGGATCAAAGACCTATATATTAAAGCAGAAACACTCAATCTGCTGGAAGACAAAATTGGTAAAACTCTTAAAGACATAAATACAGGCAAGGACTTTCTGAACAGAACACTAGTAACACAAGAAATAACATCAAGATTCAACCAATGGGATTATATCAAATTAAAATATTTCAGCAAAGGGAAAAAACAACAGCATTAAGATTCAATCTAAAGAATAGAAAAATATTTTTCCAGCTATTCCTTAGACTGAGGGCTAATATTAAGAATACATAAAGCAATTTTTAAAAATTAGGCCTCCAAAATAAAATACACAGTCATGAGTAATTGAAATGAACAGACATTTCTCAGAAGTAAAAATGGCCAATAAGTACATGAAAAAAAAAGTTCACTATCTTTAGTCATGAGAGAAATGCAAATCAAGACAATATTGAGATTCTGTCTTATCCTAGAAAATGGCTATTATCAGTACTTAAAAATAACAAATACTGGCAAATTTGTTGGAGAAAGGAACTCTTCTACATTGATGGTGGAAATGTAAACTATTACAACCACTATATAAACCATTATGAAGATTCCTCCAAAAATTAAAGGTAGAAATCCCATTTGATCCAGCTGTTCTACTGTTGGGTTTTTTCCCCAAAAGTTAAAGACCTTATATTACAGTGACAGATGCATTCACATGCTTAGAGCAGCACAAACAACAATAGCTGAATCTTGGAAATTCCTTATACATTTCTAAGGAAATCTTGGTATATACATACAATAGAGTACTGCTCAGCCATAAAGAAAGACAAATTTCAGTCATCTGCAGAAAAATGGATGCACCTTGAGTACAGGATGTTAAAATGAATCAGACACAGAAAGATAAGATTGTAGAAAAGGAGTCCTTGGAAAACAAGGATAGACCTTTGGCAGATAGACAAGGATTTAGAGATACAGGGAAAGAGAAAAGAGGGGAGAAGAAAGGGAAGTGAAAAGGCTAAGATGTGGTATCTATTTGCACCAACTCTTTACAAAGAATGTATTCAGTACATACTTCAAACATGAACTGCACTACTAACAACCATGTTTTTAGAAGAAGGAAGTGCTAGCAGATTAGTAAAGTATGTTCCTGGGGGTGTCTGGGTGGCTCATGACAATGCAATATATATGATCCCTCATCCCTCTTTCTTGGACACTGTTCCCATACTCTGCTTCCTGGCCACCATGTAGTAGGCAGCTTTCCTTCACCATGCCCTTCTCAAGATGCCTCTGTCTTGGAGCCAGCCAATCATGCATGAAATCCCCTGGAACCACGAGTCAAATTAAAACACTCTTCCTCTGGTTATGGATGTCAGGCATTGTGTCTCAGTGCTGTTACACTCAGTGATAAATGGGAACTGCAGAGCACAAAAATTGAAAACCAGAGATACAGAGAACTCAAAATTCCAAGAAAAAATTACTGAAGAAACTATGGGAAGAGAAGCAGAGACAAAAATCCTGGCGTCACATACTGGGGAAGCTCTCTGCATAGAGCTATACCTCCAGCCTTATCTTCTCTCTCTGTGAAGTAGGTCAAACTGGTTATGTGCAAACAAATTTCCTCCAAATGACTCATTCCTTCTTGTTAAACTTACATTTTTAACAATTCATTTTAACATCTTTTATTGTATCCTTGCCTTGAATGGGTAGCAGGGATATAAGGATACATCCCTCAGACTAAGTTCACTTTTACGAATCTCAAAACGGCATAAGAAATATAAATGCAATCAACACTTTGTGGTAAGAATGTGGTAAAGACATGAAGGGGACTATGGGATACAGAGAGGGCCACTAATCCACAGGCTTCATAAGCTTTTGGCTAACGCAGACCTTCTGCTTCACTTTCTGTCTCTTTGCTCTTTGCCTTGACTCTTCCAGTCTGGTTTTCAGCACCAGTGTTTGTATTATTCCTTGTTCTATACCCCAGTTTCCACATCTGGCTGGCTAGAAATCTGGCTATAATATCTCAAAGGCTGTTAACTTCCCTGTACCACCAAATGTTTCAATTCCGTGACGAGTTTGGGAAATGATATTTGTATATGTTCCACCAAATGAATGTGACACATACGTAGTTTGGGGACCACTAGGCTCCTTGATTTTGTTCTGAAATTCATCATCTCTATCCTTGTTCATGCTCCATCCTTAATCCCAAATCTGCCTTGTGCAGTAAATGAAGAGAAAGGCAGGTCATCATCATGTATGAGTTTTGAAAATCGTTAACATTAGAGATTTTAAAAAGCAAAAAAAAAAAAATCCATCAGAAAGATAGATTATTAGAAATTCCACATCAAGCTGATTACCAAGTGGACATGTGTTTGTTCCAGGGTCTGCTGTAAGTGCTCTAGACACAGGCTGCCATTCTGCACAGTTCCAAGTAGAACCCACTGTGAGCTGTACTCCCATCAACTATGCCAGGCAATCATCCTGATGTAATTATTAAGACTGTTAATGCTCCCAGTGATCCTGGGGGTTCTGCCATTATTAGTCCATTTCACAGACGAGAACTTGATGCACAGAAGGATGAGGTATTTCCTCTAATTCATGCAGCCCAGGGGTGAAAGTGGGTTTGAAAGGTAACAGTCTGACTCCAAAGTCTGTGTTGGACCACATAGCAGGAAGTCACTCACTTGACGATCTTAAAGTCATTCTACAGATGAGTGGAGTTCTAAAGAAGACGGTTTGAAAGGTGTAAATAATTTAACTTGATCCTGTAATCACCCATTTTTTACATTAAGGATAGGCAAAAGTAGTTTAAAACTGGGCAAACTTCCAAAGTGGGTGTGATATGCACCTCACCAAGTGAAAAGGCATATTGCAGTGTAAATGAAATGCCACTGTCAAATCTGTCTGAAAGGCTGACACTTTCTGATTGGAAGGCCTGTCATATTTTAGTTGAGAATACACTAACACCACAGTCAAATGGTAAGATCTAGCTGACCCTTTTTAGTAATGACAGCCGGAAAGTGACTATTTTCCCCTCCCCCCATGTGCAGGCAGAATTTGTTTTGTGATGCAAAATTTTTATTTCCTATAAATGTGTCCAAGGCAATGCTTTCACAGGGGCCCTCAAGCCCTGTAATTGCATCTCTGGAATAAATTGACTGAGAGGCCAGCTGAGGAGTCGCAGTGCTTCATTGTCAGATGGCTTAGCTAGTTAAAGCCTATTCATTTTTTTCTTTTACTTAAGAAAAATGAAAAAAAGGAACTTATAGCTAGTTAATATTTTATATAAGCATCTTAATTTTATTTGAAAAATTTTTTGATCATCAAAGTTATTGTGACCATGGAATCACTGAAAAACATTTATGAGAGACAGTTAACATTTGTTATTAAAGTTATCACTTCTCATTGCACTCATACAACGCGATTTCCTACTAGAAATAATTCATGAAGACAAAGGAAAATACTCCAGGTAATTAATTCAGTTCTTGGGTACAGTTTTTGCAGGGCTCACTTGAAAGCAAATGGCAAGATAAAACAGGCAATCATGCTTAGAAAGACTCTTCTCGTTCAAAGCCATCTGTTTCTCAAACAAAATAATGATACAACTACCACTCACCCATAAAAAATTTTTTAAAAATCCAAAACATTTAGTTTTATTCATTCAGGAATATTTTTCTTTGGAGAACCAAGCATGAGCAAAGGACAATCTAAAATGAGATGCATATTGAGGGCTTTAAAAGGACCTATTCTGAGCACGGAGTCAGATAACCTTCTACAAGCCTGGGAAAGTGGACTAGCACATATTAAGATCTGCTTTAAAATTCAACAATAGCCAAAGGAGAACTATGCATAATTCAATACTTGTTTCCCTGCTCAGATATGTTTACTGTGCTATGTCTGTTAAGGAGGGCCTATATTTTGATTCCCAGGAAAGGCTCCTTTTCCCTCAAACCCTCAACAAAAGATACAAAATCATGTTTATTTGCAGTTTCAGGAAGATGTTCCTCTTGTCAGTGTGACACACTTTCGTGATGTGGCCCATCTAGCCAGCCTCGCCTCTTACTACCCCCCATTTAGACTTGTCCTTCTAGCAGTTCTACTCTGCTTGTGGTTTCCCTTCAAAATCTAGAGTCTTGTGTATCTTGTTCCCTCCAACTTAAATGATTACCCCCTCCTTTCCTTGGAAATGGTTTAAGAAAGCCAATGCTTCCCCTTGCAAATTCTGCATTCACCTCCAAAAAGAACGAGAAATGGCATTCTACTCACATCCAGTTTACCTAGAAGTCAGTGCTGAAAACCTTTATAAAACCCACTCCTAAGCAACTTACTCTGAGACACATCTATTCAGCACTATTCAGTCACAAAGAATTTGTTTATATGCCGTGGTAGATAGAACAATGCTTCCCAAACACACCCACATCCCCACAAAGAGATGGGGAGATTTTCTGGCTGATCTGGTTAAACTCAGTGCAGTCACAAGGGTCATTACATCATTGGATGGGATTTGAAAAGCTGTCTCTGAAGAGAAGATGAGGATTTCAGCTTGACCCAGATCAGTTCCTGATGTACTGCTGCAGAAGTCCAGGACATGCATGACAGGGGAAAGCACAGGCTGATTCACTATGCAGAGGTAGAAGAAAAGAGAAAGTGAGGAAGAGACTCCAGTTTGGGGAGCTGAAGGAGGCACAGCTCTGATGGAAAAGATCAGATGGATCCATCACCGAAAAGAAGAGGGCAACTCTTAGGGGGATGCTTGAGAGAGTTTGGCTTTGGTCCATCACCTCAATTCTGGGTTTGCATCTCATTTCTGGAGAAGTCCTGACCACCTGAGGAGACAATCTGATCTCCTCATTCCTGCTTCAGGGCAGTCTCAGTTTTGCAGCTCTGCTGGAATCCAGGGCAACCATAGGTTTAAGCAGTGACTGGAGACTTCCATTTGAGGCTAACCAATCTTGCATTATCGTTTTTTTTGGACAGATTCCCCTTAAATGATCACTGTACATTTATGTAAAACTAAGCAGAGATCTGATCCAAAGTTTTAAGGTAATAAAGGAAGGAGATCCAAAACGAAGGCAAAGAGGTCAAGTTTTGGCCTACTGTTAGCTTCCATTGTGCATCTATAGGCTCAACTCAATGTTTTTAGCAAAAGCAGCTTTTAAGTCCCTGACTGCCTCAGAAGAAAACATAAATCAAGCATTTAATGAGTAACAGGTTAAGGCCCAGGACTTGTTTGTCCTCTGCTCCTCTGCCATGATTCCCAAAAGTTTTATTTTCTTATCTAGTTTATTATTGGAGCTGCTAGGGCAAAGGCATCTTGACTTCAATGATGCACCTGATTTTAGAGTGGATAAGATTGTTGGGGAGAGACAGAGGTGAGGGAAGAAATGACACCATGCTTTCCATGGGTAAGAGGTCCTGAGTTAAGGCCCAGGAAAGTGCCTGCCCTTTGCTTCTGTGATGATCTCTGACTATCTCATTTACTTGAGGACAAAGGGAACAGAAGAGACAAAGAAGAAGATGGAATAATGTGATGGATGAAAGACTCAGGTGGCTTTGAAGAGCAAAGATTCACAAGCCAGGGATCACAGAAAACTCCAGACCACGGGTGTCTACTTTACAGCTGACCCGGGCTGCACTGAGTGAGGAACTGGCTTGGGTCGCATAAAATATAAAATGAAATACCAAGAAGGAAGACAGCAGAGTAGAGCTAGCAGCACTCCTGAGTCCTGTAGAAGTTGCTTGCTAGGATCTGCAGGTATGAAGAAACAGGAATGAAAGAAAAAGTCAGCATGGGTAACCTCAAAGAGCCACCTGTTGGACAATATCCAGTATCCCAAATGTCTGGAGGAAAGAGCAGGATCATTTCTCAGTCTCAGCACTGCCAGTTGCTCAACTCTGAGGACCACATCATTCTGGGAAGGTATCTGTTGTCCAGAGGGAAGAAGATGAGGGTGGGGGGGATTATAGACAGCTGAGTTAGGTAAACTACTGCAGCAGGCAGTCAGAGCTAGGCCTCGAAGGAAGCCAGGGCAGAAGATGGGATCCATGGCAACTGTGGTGAAGGCACATCCTTCCGGAACCAGACCACAAGACAAAAGATGAAATAAAGGCACCCACATACTTCCTCTAAGGATCAACAACAGTGACTGACATTCTAAATAGCTATCAACCACATTGGGAAAGCCAGGAAAGCCACCGGCCCATCCCCTCCGGGCAAAGCCTCTGTTCCGTTTCATGCTCACTTGCTATGTGACTCGCTTCCTCATTGAATTTATATTACTTGAACCATTGTGCTTGTAATCTCACTGGATGGTTGACCATGGCTTTCTCTTACTTCATTCCCACCTTATGATTTCCCTTTTTCCCCCATCTTGCATCCATAGTGATTCTGCTCTATAAAAATCCCTTGAGAGGGTCCTCAGCCCCCCACTGGGCACCCCTTCCATCTCCCTCAGACAGAAGCTTTCTTTCCTCAATAAATATAGCTGCTCTTAACCTCCACTGGCCCCAGGATGCATTCTTCGATTTTAGAGAACGAAAACTCGTATCAGACAGCTAGCAATTTGGAAGTTTTCTGTCCCTTCTATCAGAGGGAGAAGTCCAATGAAAGACTAGCAGTGGTCTGCTGCCATCAAGGGCAGCAAAACAAGAGCATGTGGGGCAAAGTTCCAAGCCATGTGATGGGGACCTGAGCTGTAGTGAGCAGCAAAGAGCTGTGGCCAGGTGGGAGAAGGGCCATGCACAAGTAGAGGTGATCTGAACCCAGGCCAGGTTGTGGGGTTGCAACCTAAGCTCAGGTTCTGGCCAGCCTCACCCAGGCAGCTTTGATCTGTGCTTAAGTGCACATTTACTGCCCAGGGCAACCTGTCCCAGCTCCCTGCCCACCAGGAGATGGAACCCAGTGACTGAGATAATCACAGGAGAGGGACTCCTCAGTCTCTGGTACCTAGGGGGGCAGAAAAACAATCAGAGGGCAGTGATTGAGTTGAGACCAAGTCTTTGGAACAGAAAAAAATAAGGGTTTGGATCATGACAAGAACCCAGAAACGGGTCGGGGTGTGCAGTGGCTCAGTCAGGATGGTTCAGGTGTGGAGCAGAGACACTGGACAGGTGACAGAATGGGCACATTCTCACCTATGTTCCAACACCATAGTGCTGGGTGTCTTCCTGCTCACCGTCAGGCCTTCTAGACCCCACAGAGCTCAGAGAGCCAGTCCACTGGCCACCATGACTGATGACATAGGAGCTCAGGTCAGCATCATTTCAAGGTCACCTAGACTGCTGTGCCCTGCGTGGACTCTGCCCTCCAACCTCCCAACCCCCAAGGCACCAGTGAACTCTGGCGCCAAACAGAAATTCTATAAAAAATAGAGTCAGAGAGCTTGGAGAAGGCACAGGGACAGAGAGGAGCAGTGGGACCAGAAGGTAATTGCACACCATGTCCAACCACAGCAGAGCAGAGGGAGTGGAGTCAAGCATTCCCAGTGGAGAGGGGGCTGGGAATGAGGAAACCTTCCCACATCTCTCCCCCATTCCCAAGTCAGTGCAGGGCTGAGTGCTTAGCCAGCTCTGTCATCCCCTCTCACCACCCCGAACCCAGTTACAGTCACAGAACATTCAGCTAGTTGTGCCCCAGAGGCAGACCTGAAATAAACCCTGCTCACACCGACAGGATTCCACTTTTGTGTCTCTGTGTGAGGTTTTTGAAGGGTTTTTTTTTTTCTATTTTTCTTTTAGAAATTTCTTTTTCGCCCCTTGCTTTTCTCTTTTATTTTTTAAGCCTATCTTTACTTTTTATCATACAGATGTTTTCTTTTTCTTAGTCTCCTTTCACCTGGCACCCAGTACATGTCTGTGAGACGTGATGTGTCTGTAGAGGGGAAATGAGAATAAGGATCAATTATAGCCTGAGCTTTAAAAGCGTCTTTAATGAAATAAAATCAAAATGGATCAAAGTCCTAGATATTGCAGCATAAATATTTAATCTTCTGGGATATAAAATAGACAAATGCCTCAAGATATTAGGACAGGCAAGGACTTTCTGGTGCAAAAGAAATAACACCAAGAATCACAAATGGGATTATATCAAATTAAAACCTTTAACTGCAAAACAACCAACTGAGTGAATAAACAATGTACAAATACTTTTTAAAAATGTGACATTATTCTTTGAACTAATATCTACAATATATTTTTTTAAAAATTAGACCCTCCTCAAATAAAAGACTCAAATAAAATGAAAGACCCAATCAAAATACTGAATGAATAAATGAAGTGAGTAGACATCTCTTAAAAGGAGTACAAATGCCAATGAGTACATGCAAAAAAAATGTTCAGCACATTTGGATATTAGAGAAAGACAAATCAAAACACAGTGAGAATCCATTTTGCTCCAGAAAAAAAGGAGCTAACAAGAACTCTGGTGACGTCATAGGGGCAAATGAATGCTTCTACATGGATGATGACATTGTAAACCAGGAAAACCACTAAGGAAACCAATATGGAGACTTCTCACAAAAAGTAAACACAGAAATTCCCTTCCACCCAGCTGTACTGTTGCTGGGTATCTCCCCAAAGAGTTAAAGACACCCAATTATAGTGATAGATGCATACTCTTGTTCATAACAGCACAACTCACAATAGCTACATTTTGGAAGTGGCCTATATGTTCATCAAAAGAAGAGTCGATAAAGAAAATGTGGTACACATACAAAATGCAGTGCCATTCAGTCCCAAAGAAGGATACATTTTCATCATTTGTAGCAAAATGGGTCTTTTGAGACTATCATGCAAATTAAAATAAATCAGATATGGATGATTACATTTTAAAAGTACTTATTACAGTAAAGTATATATTGCCATTAATCACTCTCAAAAAACTCCTCCTTGCTCTGAGAACACTTTTGCCATTATTCTGGTCACTTTCCTTTTTTTTAGGGCAGGGGGAGTATCAGGGATCAAAGTCACAATCTCGTACTTAGCAGGAAAGTGCTTGAACCACTGACTAAATTCTCACCCCATTCTTGTCACTCTCAAAGGCAGTCCTGGAAGTCCTCTTTCACCAGCATCTTTAATTTTACTACTGTGGTGGCCTGTGATGGCCTGAATCAATTCAAAATATGAATCTTTTAGGGTTATTTTGACTTTCAAGGAGATCCAGAGTCACAAGGTGCTGGATGCGGAGAACATGGTAGATGAGGACTCCCTGGAACTTTCTCTTTGATAGGAATTGCTGTAAATGGTTGATCAATGAGGTGAGAACAAAAAGTAGTTTACACTGCCATTAATTCCCTTCAAAATACTCCCTCTTTATCCAAATACACTTATCACTCTTGGCAATGTGTCTTTCTCCATAGTAATTTTTTAAAAATTTAAACATTCGTTGTAGTTTTTGATCACTCAACATACCATTGTGGGTAATTTTTGTGTTTTTCTCCAAAAAAATGTCTGATATACTCAGGTTTCTATGGGACTGACTGGACCAACTGGGGCAGGCATAGGAGACTGCGATTGGTAGGACCCTGCCTGCCCACCCCGGTAGCATCTCTCCTTGTTCACACAGCCTGTGCTCAAGCTCTGTGCCACCTAGTCTTGAAAAATATCTCTCAAATTCACATAAAAATGTTAAAAGTCAGTGATATCATGATGCACTAGAGGTGTTGTTGCATGTGGCTCATGGATCATAGGTTAGACAAGCCTGCTCTGGATGCAAATGATTGTCTCACCTCCACCTTGAGCTCTATAAACAAATGCACCCTATGTTTCAGCTCACTGAAATCTATTCTGGATTTCTGACCACCAGAATTGTGTGACAATGAGTTTGGGCTATTTTAGGCCACAGGTTTCAGGTAATTTATTATAGTCGTAATAGAAAGGTAATACACAAGACCATATCTTCTTCTGGATTCATAAACAGCTCCTCAGGGTAGAAAGTTGACTTTGGTTACTGTTCTATTCCCATTGCCTACTGTTCTATTCCCATTGCCTACAGTAATAACTGGTATATATATAAAATAGTTACTCACGTAGTTGTTAATTTTAAAACATCATCAATATCATTTTTCACTCTTTCATCTTTCTGGCAATACAAATAGGGGATCAATTTTGACTGTAATTATTTTAGATAAACTTCAACTCAGACTAGAGTCTAGGACTGGACTTCTAGAATGACACTGATTTGAAAAATGACTCTCCCATCACCAACACTAACTCGCATCCAACTTCTAATGTCAAGGTCAGTAGGAGTTTACAGTGGAAGAAAGGGAGGAAGTAGCCCGCACTGGTGAATAAAAACTAGCATAAGCTACCTGGTACCAAATGCCACGTCCACCATCTACAAGCTGTATGATTTGGGGAGAATTATTGTTTTTACCTTCCAAAATTCCATTTTGTCATTCATAAAATAACAGCAGAGAAGAAAAAAAAAAACAGAGGTAGAAAAAAATTTACCCTCGAGGGAAATAATTTAATAAGAGAATAATATATATATATGGGGAAATTATATATATAATATTATATGTATATTATTATACATAAAAATCAAAGTAGATCACTAGAGTATCAACACAACTCAACTTTGATTGAACTGATATATTGGTTATAACTGGCAACTATAATTTTAGAAAGATTTCAATATAAGATGTGATACTTATGAAGATTTTGAAGGAGAGGGATTTTAAGCATGCTCAGGGGAAAGTGCGCAGTGCTGGAAAGAGGGTCAAAGGGACATGCCCCGCTGTGAGAAGGAGCGGTGCCTGGGGAAGGGATGGCAGTTAGAGGAGTTAAGCATGTTGCCAGGACTTGCGGTAGGACTCCCAAAGCCCCTAGGTCTTCTGTAAAAGTTCCAGAAGTATCACGCATTTATGTATTTGCTGGATGCTGAGGTCATAGGGAAGTTAAAGCAGAAGAACCAACAAGAAGATCGCTGCACCTTTCAGATACAGGATGGTGAGTGCCCACTGAGACTAGCACAGAAAGACTGAAGGCTATTCCACAGCATGGGGGGAGGACACATTGGTGAGGGTGAAAGAAAGGGCATGGGACCAGGCTCCATCCCCCAATGGTGACAAGACCTCATTCCAAAAAAGAGGCCCATTCCAGTAGCTCACCGCAGTTGTTACTGAGATTAACAGTAAGATTAACAGAAAGCAACGGGGACTCCTTCAGCACCAACCTCAAACTAACCGCTACAGTGGTACCATGACCTTAGGATGACTGTTTTCTCCCAGCAACTTCCTGACCATGTGAGATGGTAAATCACCCTGTAGCTCATCAAAAATGCCAAGTTTCCTATTGTAAGGCTCTTTCTAATCACAATAACAATTTTCAAATAGTTTGCACCACCGTTTGAAATAATTTGCCACAGATCATAAATGATTCAGTCTCACATGTGGATGTGATACCTAGAAGTGACATCTACCTGCCTGGAGCAGGCAGAGGAAAACAGACGTAAAACACTGGGGCTACTTTTGAATGGAAAGAGTTTTTAAGTAGTGCTGAAATACGCACGTTTGGGAGGCAGTAAAAATGCACTTTTGAAAAAAATGACTTTACTTGATTACTGTGACAAAGCAGTGAATCTGTACTATACTCCAGCCATGAATTATTGGATAATCACACATTTTTTCAGAATGAATAAAATTCTGGATCGATACTGATTTAAGAAGAAACTCTGGAAGCAAACAAGAACATGAATTGAGTTTGAGGGTTATCAGCTTGGATTTTCTAATATTTCTCTCTAGTCATATTTGTATTTTATTGCTCAACATGAGGCCCTCAAATAGAAAAAAGAAATAAGAAAAAATAAAACACCCATGACATACTCTAACTGCATTAGAGCAACTCCTTATTTTTTTCTAGTTTCACAGGTTATGTATGTAATTATCCCACCAGATCCTATCCCCCAACCCCTGAAAACCTAAGAACTATCTTACAACCAGAGATTGAAAATGAACAGTTTATTCACTCATCCTAAATACAAAAATAAGTTACTTCACCTTGTCATTCTGTATGTCAAGTTCAGTCAACACAAAGTAAATGAATACAAGTGGAAAAAATATTTTTCATCATTATATAAATACAAAAATGAATTTCTGGATACAAAGAGAAAATTGTCTTTAAAGTTATATTTGAGTAAAACAATTTGCCATAAACCTAAGAACAAACACCAGAAGAGAAACATAGTAAGAATCTGACAATTTAACACAGGTGTGTAAAGCAATTTCATAGCTAGTGATAATATCTCCCCTCCTTTCTCATGTCATCCACAGGTTACTGATGAGAAGAAACTTAAACTGCCTATTAACTCTGTTGTCATAACTCATAAGAATTGCTTGAAAATATTCTTATCCCTGAGTACAAAGTGTAGGAAAGAAAGCAGGTATAAACAAATAATCTCTTCCCATAATGCACCATGATATAACAATAAAAACTATAAATAAGAGTATACTAAGAAATAGAGTATACTGTTAGAATCTGTGAGATAACAGGAAAAACTGTGATAAATAATAATCTTCCATCAATGAGTTAGGCCAGTCGCATAAAATACAAATAGAGGAAATAGCAGTGGACAAATACTTAAACCTAAAGCATAACTATAAAACCTATGCATGACCTGGGAGACCCAGGGGGAGCAGGAGGGGGAAGGAGAGGGGAAAGGGAGGGGGAGAGAGCTCAAAGCCATCTGTGGGGTATGTGTTACAACACAAGATCATCACTTGGAATGCCTGAGGGCTTGTTTCACTCCCTTATGAAATCTTACAACCTCTGACAAAGTAAAAGATTCACAGCCTGTATGTGACACTAGTATACTCAAGGAACATATGTGAAGCAGAAATGCTCATGAGCTTTTTTCTCACAAAATGGAATTTTCCAGAGACTGAACATATGATGAACTCATTGTCAAAAGAAAGCTGCAGGCTCATCTCTTCTATATTCTGTATGCACTTGAGAAAGATTTAAAAACGGAAACCTAGCACTCAAAACAAATATTTGCCTCATGTGGCCATGACAGTAGATGTGTTAGCCACTTTCCAGTTGCTGGGACAGAATGTCTGACACTTGCCACTTAAAGGAAGAGAGATTTATTGTGGTTAACAGTTTCATTTGTGATTGGTTCGCTCCATTTCTTGGAGAAATGCCTTTGCCTGGAGAATGGCAAAAGAAAATGTGCTCAGCCCTCCATAACCAAGAAGCAGAGGGGAAAAGAGAACGAGAGAACGTGAACACACTCTTCTTGATTACACACCCTGTGATCATTCCAACAAAGCCCGCCTCCTGTTCAGCCACTGAACCCACTCAGTGGTGAATCCCCATACTCACTCAGCCATGCATTCAGTGGGTGAATCCACTGTTGCACCCCCATGAGCCAGTCACCTTCCAAACACACAAGACTTTGACCCAAAGCATAGCAGCAGTACAAAACTGTGACAATAAATAAATCCACAAATAAAATTTCAACCATTGGCTCTAATTTGAGAATTACAGTGAGTGTCCCTCTCTTTCCTTACTCTGGCTCAGTCTGTGTCTTTCTCTTTGAAAAAAAAGTGAAAGTTTGGAAATAAAACTTACATGACATCATTTTAAAAGTTCAGAAAACACACAATATCAGTCTAAGATGCAATGAAAGCAAGAACTCACAGAGAAGGACGCTACTAAAATGAATGTAGTTTTAAAGATGTTTGATAACCTAGCAAATTCAAGAGGTAAGGAAGACAGAAGACGTGGCCGAGGGACTGAACCCTCAGAACTAACCCCATTCACTCTTAAAGAAGTTAATTTGACGCTGAGTCACCCTCATTTGAATTTGCAGTGTACAAAATGGTCAGAAGTGGGCAGTCTCTGTAGGTGTCCCAGAAAGCTGACAGAGGAACGCTGTCAGAATGCACCTTTAAGAATTCTCCCAAAATATTTTATAGAGAAAATATGCCACTTTTAATAAAAACCACATTCAGAAGCAAGACACCATGAAGGAACTAGCTTATAAACCAACAGAAATAGACACAAAAAGTCTTTGGAAATTTAAATTAATCCCAGATTACACAATAATGAAGCTTAAGCTGTTTTTCAAAAAATAAAGACAAACTTGAAAATAAATGTGAAGAACTATAAAAATTTATATAGCAGACTTGAAAGAGAAGTAAAATGGATCTGGAAGTGAAAAACCACAATAAATGAAATGTAAAGTCTGATGTCCAATTAGACATAGCTGAAGAGACAATTAGAAAGCTAGGATTAAATCAAAATAAATTATTCAGAACACAACTTAGAGAAACAAAGAGCAGAAAATACCAAAAAATATTCACTATATTTAGGATAGTACTAGAAACATGTCAAATCACACCTCCAGAAAGAAAGAGCAGAAATAATGGAGAAATACAATAAAAAACAGAAACCTGCCAATGCAAATTTCCATATTGACAGACAATATGTTCAAGAAAAAGGGTGAAATAAAGACATTTTCACGTGAAAAAGAGTGCCATCAGCAGGGCCTCACTAAAATATTTCAAGCACATATGACTGAGGGAACTAAAAACGAGCTAGATGGAAGCTTTTGATGAAATAAGATGTGCAGCTTAATAAATGATTACATAAAACAACAGTAATATAGTCTTGTAGGATTAAACAAAACAAGATTATGGCAATAATAAAATAGCAGAGTTGAAGTACTGTATGCTTCTTGCATTATGAAGAAAAGGCTGAAATACTAAAGAACTTTAAACTTCTATAAATATGCATACTTTGGTTTTAAAAGAGTAGAAGCTGCATATGTAAATTTGAAGCTAAAATTGGATAGAAAATGGAAAAACAAAAATCAGCCCATCCGAAACCAGTTAAAAATAAAATGAAAAAATAAATGCAATCAGGTCAATGAGGAGGCGTAACATAGGTGATGCATACACTCATGGACAGATTGTGTCCCTCCTCTAATTCAGGTCTTGAATCCCTAACCCCCACCAGTGTTATATTTGGAAGTTAGGCTTTTGGAAGTGGTTCTGCCTAGAGATGGTGATAAACGTTGGTTCCCTTGATGAGGACACCACAAAAAGATGGTTGTCTTCAAGCCAAGAAGTGGGTATTCAATTTTCAATAGAAAATGAATTTGCCAAAACCTCACTCTTGGATTCCCTAGTCTCTAAAACTATGAAAAATAGATTTCTGTCATTGAAACCATCCAAATTATAACACTTTTAATATCAAATGAAGGCAAACATAAGCTCGTTTATTGACAAATAAGCAAATGAACAAAATGTGCTTATGAAATACAAAAATTATCATACTAGATAAAAAACAAAATCCTACCACATGTGAATCCATATATCCAAAAACTAAGGATTGAAAATTACTGAAACAAAAGCCTGAAAATGATAAATCATGTATATATTAATCTCAAGAAGAAGTTGTAGTCTCTAAAGATAGAAATTATAGTAAATCTCATTATCAGCAATGAAAGAGTCATTTCACAATTAAAGTTTCAATGAACAAGGAAGATATAATAATTTTAATTATATACACTTAAGAGCAAAATGTAAAAACACAAAACTATAAAGAGAAAAAATGCAATCAGGAAGAGTTTGACACACTTTTTCATTATTTTATCTAATGTTATGATTGAACAGACCAAAAAAGTCGGGAATCATACATTCTTTTCAAAAAATAGTAATAGGATATCCTTAAATAAAAAATATTTTAAAAATGGACCCATCCTGCACACATTATACACAAAAATCAATGTCCAGCAGAAAAGGCTAAAGTGGAAGGTAAAATTATAAAGCCATGAGAGGATTTACTAAGCAGAGCACAAAGGGTACCAGTCTATTTTCAGGGTGACAGATGGAAGCTGAAGCTGTCTTTGCAGCCATTGGAAGCATCAGGCTTTCTTTCTCCTCTCCTCCTGACTTGTGTCAATAAACGAGTTCTAATTTAAGAGAGAATTTGGCATCCATAGACAGATGCCGCCACGGAGCTCCCTGGCCCATGAAGAACTGCTGTTCCTGAGGAGGACACAGTGGTTCAGAAAGCCCAGAGCAACCCATCTGTGAGTTCCACTGCGGAGATTTCCACCCTCTCAGCAAAACACATTAACTATAATGAATCATAAATTTCACCACAATGAAAACAAAAAGTTTTGTTCATGAAAAGTTTCAATAGGTGATCATAACAATCAGAAGATATTTTTAATACTCATAATTTTAAAGTACTAATATCCAGATATAAAAGTACTTTTAAAAAATCATAACAGAAAGGTAAGTGAAGGATTTGGGTAGAAACTTTTTAATGATCAATGAATAAGATAGTATTCAATCTCACTATTAGAAAGACACTAATTAAAACTACAAAGACAAAGAACTATATATCCCTAATGATTTGCAATATGTGAAAAAGCTTAATAATTATATGTTGACAAAGATGAGTAAAGGGAATTCTTATGCACTGCTGGTGACAATAAATGTTGGTGGGACAAGTGTTTGGAAAGCTTAGCATGATTTGATCCCATAATACATCATCTATGCCCCAAACACGTGCACATGTGCATAGAGGTGCATGAATAAGTTTCATCACAGCATCATTTGTTACACATGACAGTGCAGAAGAAAACTTAAAAATAAAGACAGTAAGTTATGACACAACCATATAATGGAATACTGAGTAGTCACCTCTTTGCTGGGGGTAACCACTGTCTTAAATTTTGTGATTCTTATTTCCTGGTTTTTCTTAATAGTTTACCAACTAAATAATATAACTCAATTTTTGCCATTTTGCCTTGTAATAAATGGAACCATAAATATATTATCTCTATTTTTCTTTTATAATTATGATAGTCATATCAAAGCTTGTATGTTCTTCCCCATATACACATCTCTCTCTCCCTCTCTCTCTTTCTGTCTCTCTCTCATACACACACAGAGAGAAGAGAGAGAGAGAGAGAGAGAGAAGAAGAAGAAGAAGAAGAAGAAGAAGAAGAAGAAGAAGAAGAAGAAGAAGAAGAAGAAGAAGAAGAAAATAAAAGACTGCATTCTTCAAACAAGAAGTCCAAAGTAAAATACCAGCATCACTTCAGAGAGTCAAGTAGTCCAGGTTCAGGGACTCAGTTGACTCAAGGAATCAGCATATTAGGGAATCTACCACCATGTGAATGACTGCTGCGAAGTCTGTGTTATTTTAACAAGTCATTTCTCTAGCTCCAAGTATTATTCTCACTATATACAAGTCATCATACGGCTTTTTGTTTCTGGCCTGCCATCCCTGCTACAATAGGGGCCCTAAAAGGGCCATGACTTTATCTGTTCTGCTCTTTACTAAATATCCCCGTGCTCGGCACAGTGGTTTTACATCCTAACAGATGCTGATTAAACATATGTTGGGAAGAAATAAGGAGATGTATCCTAGGGCATCTTTATCAAGTTATATGTGTTGTTATTTTATTCATCCTGCAACGTAAGCTGGCGCCAGCAATGCCTTCAGTAGTGCTGCTCATGCAGCTACGGGCTGGAGCACATCATAGAGTTGACTCAAACAGCGCACTGCTTTCATATTTTGAAAGCCTGACAGCCAGCCAGATTTCAACCTGCATTCTGCAAAGACATCGCCATGATGAAGTCATAAGGGAGGATTAATTTGTACACTGCCTAAGCACTTTCCAGTTACCAGGGTTGTTTCAGGGACATTTCCGCCACTAGTCATTCCTTTTTGCTTTGGCAGCTAAGGATGGGCAGCTCTTCCAGCCTTAGGTTCTTCATGAAGGAATAGTACCAGGCAAGGTGGGATCTATTTACAAGGAGGACTCATCTTCTTCCACATTTTATTTACCTAAAAGCATGCATGTGAATGCACTATCTTTCTTTCTCCATTGCTGATTTTGAAATTAATATGTTAGAGTGCAAATGTAAGTTAGCATTGAGATTTCTGAGCAAAGCTTTTATTTCTAAAGAGAACATAGAGGTATTATTTATGAAATCACTGTATTTGCCTATTTCTTTAGCCATAAACTCATCAGAGCATTCCAGTGCCACAGCAGAGTCTCAGAGGACTGAGCATACATCCTCCAGGAAAGCTTTATGGGACACTCAGCAGCAGTTTGTGGGGAGGACTCCTGGTATTTTCAGCATGACTAAAATTATAGCCCATTCGTATTCATCCTGAACTTTCTCAGTGATGGGATACCTGAACTGCAGTAGGAAGAAAGCTTACAAAATTAAATGATCAGTCAGTGGCCAGAGCAACTCTTCAGCTCTTAACTAAAAATTTCATAGGTCTTCCCATCCCAGGAATTCTCTTGAACAACTAAAATTTATTTCTCACTTGGCTCTACCATGCAGCCTAATATTTTTAAGTAAAAAGGAGCCCTGGGCCTCTTTTCTGCACCAAGATAACCCTAATTTAAGGAGAGTCCACTATGTCCTTCCCTGCAGGCAAACATTAAAAGAAGTAGAAGACAGAAATAATTCTTCGCTATGTCTGAAATTTAGAACTATCTTGCAATGTCTATTTTTTCTCTTTCCCATGTTATCAGAGTCATAAAGGAGAAGCTGGTAAGATGTTCTTATTTATTAAATAAACACTTAGTGGGAACTTTTAAATTATGGTATTTTTTGTGCTTAACCAACAAAAAATTTCATATATATATATATATATATATATATATATATATATGAATATGTTCTAGTTCATACAAATTCACAAAATAAAACCAAAGCTGATTCACATGAAGAAACAATTCTTAATTAATATAAAATATAACTGTATGAAATAATTATAAAACTGCATTATTGGGATTATAACATAAACAATATGATTGTTACACAGGACACAGAAACTGTATATTCTAGTCGTATCTTTGACTCAATATATAACCTTGAAAATGTCTCTGTGATTTCTTACATTTTAGTTTCTGTGAGTGAATATAATCTGTAGATTATTTATGTGATAACTGGGAAAATCAAATGAGACCAGGACATGAAATAATTCATTAAAAAGTATGAGATAAATATGTTAACACATGTGAGAGTATTATGACTGTCATTTTGCTCTTACATGTTTTAAAACATACAAGAAATTCTTGACATATAATAGGACCTTAATAAAAATGATTTCTGTTCTCCTTCCCTGCTTTGCTTTTAAGAACACATATCAATTTTAACTCTTACACCACTTATGCCATTCCTTCTATCTTGTATCTGTGAACATTTAGAGAAAGGAAAGATCACCTCTGTGCCTCCCTTTCTTGGTCTTAGCTTCTGAAGCCTTTTCAGCCTCCAACATAACCCCAAGTGCTTTTACCCCACTCAGCTGCAAGAGCTCTTGAGCTTGAAGACCCAGACAGCTTGTCTTACTCCTCATTGTCAGAAAGCCCTTAAAACATACATGTACTGACCAGAAGCTTCTTTGAAGTTCATTTCGACTACCAAAACTGTTTCTCTGCATTCTGAATAGAATTGATTTTATTTCACTGAGCACTTGCTGTGAAATACTACCAGAGGCAAAGGATATGTATAAGAAACAACTCTGCGGAAAAAGCTGCACTATGGAAACATGAAAAGGCAAATGTGCAGTCGCTGTAATACAAGAAAGAACTCAGAGCACCCAGGGAGGAAAAGACAAGACAAGGACAAGATCTTCACCAAAGAGCTGGCATGAAAGCCAGGTGACGGCACACTGGCAAGAGGCCTGCTCCTGAGCAGAAGGAGAACGTGGGCTGGAGAAACTCAGTGTGCTGAGGACACTGTGACGTGCCCCGCAGGAAATGGGTGTATGTGGTCATAGTTGGTTGCAGGTGAGGACTCCTTCAGGTCAGATATTGTACTTTCCTTACCGATCTGACTTCAACCTCACTCTAAGATCTCATTTTTTTTTAAAAAAAATGATTCATCATGCTACATGTTGCATACTGCTGGCAGAAAACCTGCTCCAGAACTGGAAAAGTTTTAGAAACATGTCTTTAATGTCCCCTATGGCTTTTGCACTAGTGTGTTTCCAGTTCTGTGTCTCTTCAATGTCACTTCAACATGGGCATGCACAGAGAAACACACAGTCCTGCCCTACTGCTTAGGAAAACTTTTTACAAACTATTGTATTTTATGTGATCCATAGCTTACAAAAAGCATACAAAAAGAAAAACAAAAGAGTTTGCATTTGCGCATCTCTAGAAGATATTTGAAAAACACTTGACAGGGTATGAATACAAGTAATATATGAAGGACAGAGAAAAGTGATTAATTTTAAATGCTTGGTAAGTATTCATGCCTATTTGTTAGATTTAAATTAACCTAACTATTATAAGTTAGTGCTATATGTTACATATTTAAATTAACTATAATATATTGCATGAAAAGCCTAGTTTGCTTTGCATTATTATTTTTTGAGTTTTATCAAAGTATAATTAATAGATAAAAATTTCATGTTTTTAAAGTGTACAGTGTGATGATTTGATACGCATGTATGTTGTGAAGAGGTTGGCATAATCTACTTAATTATCTATCATCTCCCGTATTTGCCATGTTTTGTCTGTGGTGAGAACACATGGTAAGTATTCATGCCTTAGTTGATAGATTTAAATTATCTTCAGCTATTATTGTGCTAATGCTATGCTTTACATATTTAAAATTCAGTTTAATATGTTTGTTATATGAAAAGCCAGCTTTGCACTGATTATTTTATTTTCTAGATTTATTGAAGCATAATTGGCAAATAAAATTTTATATATTTAATGTATACAATGTGTTAATATTCAAATACAATTAAAAATGGCTGTAACAACCAAATGAATTTCACATACTTGTCATTTTTTCCTGTGGAGACAATACTTACTGATTTATAGCCTCAGTAAATTTTAATATCACTAACTGAAACTACCATGATGTACTTTATAGCCCCAGAATTTATTCATATATTTGGAATGGAATTTATTTTTTAATTAATACTATTTTAAATTCACCAATCATAATTATATGATTTGGGAGAAATTAAAGTTTGAGAAATAATTAATGGAAAATGGAATTTATACAAGCTATACATTTCATAGTAATGTTTGCTGTTGAAATTGGTAAAATAATATCTTATTACAAAATCTGACACTGGAAAACCACAAAGTTGAGAAATAAGACCAAAAAATAATCAACAAAAGAGCCATAGTTGAAGTGATGTGAGTGAAACTTAATGATTTTTTATTCTTAAGGGTGATTAAAACTCTTTACAATCCATAAAGGAGAAGAAAGAATTATTATGGAATAATTACTTGTTGTTTGCAATGCAGTGATTATATTGAGATGATAATAATGATTCATAGAAAGAGAGGTACATGCCATAGTACCTCTATGATAGAAATTTCCATTTTGGTGGTATATTGTTACTTCATCCACGAAAAAGTTAGATATCTCCAGACAGAAGTTGATTCTTAATTTGATAACAATAATTTTTTTTACGGTTAAGACATTAGTTCAACCAAGTATCAGAATTATTCCTTCTTAGACAATTACAATAAAATGTAGTTGTATTATAACTACAATAAAATGTAGCTGTATTATAACTAAAATAAAATGTAGTTGTATTATAACTATAATGTAGTTGTATAACAACTAAGGAAATGAGCTGTTTTTTCCTAAAAAGATTTTTTTAAAAAAAGCATTGATAACATAAATGCACATGAAATAGACTAATTTTTAAGTTTCTAGTTGAGGTTTTCCTGTTGCGTGGCTTTGTTACTTAATTCTAGCTCATATTCCCAACCCCAAGTAGAACAAGTCATAAAAAACAGTTTTCTAAGCAGGCTTTCAGCCACCAAGATACTATTTACCTATGTTTTAGAAGAATTATTTGTGTAAGTTAGAGTTTTCCACTAAGAGTGCTTTTAATGAACTAAGAATTTCTTTCAATGAATGGAAAATTACACACCACGATGCTCTGTCCTGAGGCTTTAAAGCAGGCCTGGCAAAGAACTTCAAAGCTCTTAAAATTAATGTGATAAATGATCCTTCAAGCCTAAGAGAAAAGAAATAATTTCTGGGGTCTTTGTACTCCCAGAATGTAATATAAACTTATCGCCATCTGAATAATTACCTTAGAAAGAGCAGGGTAACTTTAATGATTAATTTATTGGAACTTCTTTTACTTAAAACAATTCTGCTTTTTATACCCCTTTTTCTCTCCCCACCTGCTGGGACGGATCCAGTCTTGAGTGGCATATTTATTTCCCAAGCGTGGTTTTCTGTTGAGATGACAACCATGGATTTGTGCATATAAATCCTTAGAGATACCCTCTTCCACATAGTTTATATATAAATATTCCTGACCTTTTCACTTTATACTCACTAATTCTGTTGACACCTGACATGAGAACAAATCAAAATGTAAGAAAAAGCAAACCAAAAGCAGCCATGGCTCAAGCAGGCAGCGGCCGCCCCAGGGAAAGAACTAGCCAGTGTCTCCCAAGATCCACACCATGTTGGAACTTAGGGCTCTGGGAAACCAAGCAACCCGCTAGCCTCCCTGGTAAGCAGCTGAGAGCCTGGTAAGCAGGCTAAGAATCAAACATCCCATCACCCCCCTAACCACACCTCCCCATTAGCAAATGGGAGCCAGAGGTCTGTTATCTCTTGGGAGGTTGACCATATGCAATATAGCAAATAGGGGGATTTCCTTCTACCATCTCTTTGAAGGCAAATATTGTTATCACTGTTTTGCTTTGTTCTGATTAATTGTATTGCTCTATTCAACATTCCGTTTTGATAAGTTCTATAATGTTCTGTATTTGGTTTGATTTTGCTATACCTGATTGAAAGAACAACTACTGTGAAGATAACAAGATACACTATGATACCTATTACTATTATCCTGGTAACCTGCTGTGACGTTCTGTACCAATTTCACTGCACCGTCTCAATTGGCTTTGTTCTGTCTTATTTTGTTGTATGTCACTACCTTCAAAATATTAAAAAAAACTTTAAAAAAAGAAAAAGCAAACCCAGTGCTAAAGAAGTAGAGACAAATGGATGGGGACTTTGGTTAACATGCAAGTATGACTGAGATGTCCTCAATCACTGACTGGAAAACCACGGTAAGCATCAGTACTCACTTTGCATAATAAGGCATCCTTGCTATCAGATAACTAAAGCTGGGGGATGCTTGTTAATTCTTTTAGGGGAAATTTAAGACTAGTGAGGAAGCCTGGGAACAACCAAAACCTGCAAATTGAAAGTGTAAGTGTAAAAGAGCACAGGTTCTAGACCAAAGTCTGGTCCTGGCTTCAGCACTAAGAACAGGAGTGACCAGGATAAATCCTTCAGCTCTATGGGTTTTATCCTTCTGATCTCTGAAATGAAGGGATTAAAGATGATCCACAAGGTACCTTATTCCTTAAACTTTGACAATGGATACATGCTACATAAATGGGTACTTCATATAAATGTCTACTACATTTGTGGATGGTAATGAGAGAATGAGAGAATTGCTTTTTTATTTTTTTAATATTTTTTTGGTACCGGAGATTGAACTCACGCTTGCCAGGCAGGTGCTTATACCACTGAGCTAAAGCCCCCGGCCCAACAAGGCTGTTTAGACCACTGCGAAACAAACTGAAGAAAAAGGGTTGAGCTGCAAAGTTGACTGCTAAGGCTGTACAGAAGAAAAAGTAGTAAAATTTCTGGGGCAGAAACCAGAGCAACACCCGAAGTGATGATCACATAGAGGTTGCACTCGGAATATTCATGGGTGTGTTTATGACTTCACGCAGAGACCAGACAGGAGTCTGAGTGTCACCCGGGGAGGAGTTTGATTCCCGATCAGAATGGGAGTGAGGGAGGGAAATGCGAAGAATCTGGGGTGTCAGAGATGGGCAGAAAGGCAGGAATGGCAGGGACACTATAAGTTCATTTATGTAACAAGAAACTGAGCGCTTAGTAACTTTCAAACGAACACTATCTGCCCTCCCACACTGCTAACTACAGAAGTTTTGTTTTGACGCACTGAACTAACCAGGAAGCATGTTTAGAAAGAGAGATTGTGGTCTCCATCTGATTGAGAAATCGCTTTTGATTTCCTGTTGGGTTTGGTAGCCATAAAGCACAGCAAGAGACTGAATTCAGCTGTAGCTGAATACCTCAAACTTCCTCTCCATTAATTTATGTGCACCAAGGGTATGCATGAAAAACTGAAGGATTGATCCCAAGTGCTTAGACAGAGAACCCAACTTCTTTTTATATTAAAAACAACAAATAAAAATCTATCTTAAAACAATGCGGTATATGTCAGATCTTTACTGTGTTTAACTGTCCAAGTTATTTAACCTCTCCGTGCCTCAGTTTTGTCATCTAAAAATGGATCAGTAGCGCCTCAAAAATTTGTTGGGTAGATGATACGGGTTAGTGCTTGGAAAGCAACAAGACAAACAGTGTTCAGCACAAAGCAGCAAGAAGAAATCATGTCCACTAGTATTTGGTAACTGTTGCTATTGATGACTATTTAATTATTTAACTTCGATAACTATTTTACTATTGTGCTGTTCCTCATTCCAACATTCCCAGAGACACAGGTAGCCTGCTATAGTGAATGATATTCAGCTTCCCTGATTCTCAAGAAAATTAAAATATGAAAGGCATCTGGGGATTCAAATCAAACCCATTCCAGAGTAGCCACCTTATCTGTTTTTAATAATTTTGAAGGTAGATAGCACCAACTATTCCAAGATATATATATATAATATTTATGTATAATATATACATTTGAGTAAATTAAACAAAACTATCAAGAGTTAAAATGAACGAGCTTGTTGCAAGAAAATTATATATTATAATTCACTCAGTTTCTAAAGGCTCTTTTTCACCCAGATGAGGAAAAGTTGTTGCAATATTTTGTGGCTCCAGACAGTCCACCCTACCCGAGAGAGGACGCCAGATTGGACTGCCATGGGATAAAAAAGCTCAAAGGTAAGGAAAGAGTTCTTACCCAGTGAATCATAGGTCAAATTTACATAATATATTTTACCTAAAGAAATGTATTTTCTCTTAAATTTATATTTGATCTTAGAGCTGCCTCTAGGCCTTCTCAGTTTCCATGTGGAGTTCAATCCATTTGAGCAGTAATTTTCAGTGTTTACAACTCTAGGTAACACTGATATCATGATTGAGAGGGAAAAAGAAATCAAAAGAAAGTAAAATGATAGGAGAATGTTTTCACCCTGAAATTTTGTTGGTAAGGACATTCAACAGAAACTAAAATTTCATCTGAGCCAAATTAGATTTAGCAAATAGTATCATGAGAAAAAAGAAATAGGAATTCTAAGAATATAAATGAAGATCTTTTTGAGACAAGTTTGGTAACCCAAAAAACAGCATAATTTGACTTGAGAGAAGTTAAATTTGAGAAATAATTAATGGAAAATAGAATTGACAGTGGCTACAATTTCTTATAGTAATATAGAGTCAAAATTAGCCAAAAATTGATAATAGTAACTTCTTACAAAATTTGACATTGGAAAACTGTAGTATTGAGAAATAGGACCAAAAAGTAATCCACAAAAGAGCTATAGGTAATAAAGTGATATAGATTAAATGTGTGTCTAATCTTTAATACTGATGGAGTAAACAATTTAGTTCAATTAAAATAAGCATAGTAGAATAAAAGGTTAAAATCATGAATAGTTTAACATGGCTATATTAAAAATTAAAGAATCAAATGAACTAATATTTTACTCCAGAAGACCCCAAGAACTCTTTACCAATCCAAATTCATTAATTAGGCATAAATCTGAACTAAATATTATTACTTATAAGCAGACTTTTAGTATCTTTATATTTAAAGTGAGTAAAAATAGAATCAAAGTATGAGGATCAGGTTAGTCAATATACATGACAACATTCTGTCTAAATTTGCTTTTGAGATGCTGATACTTAAGTACTAAACAAATTAACATTGATTAAATTAGTGAAATAAATATTGATTATGAACAAAGAAATATGAAACCACTAGTATTTGTGCTCTGAGTTTTTGATCAGCAGTTGGTTGTTTACCCAGATCGCTTATTAATTTCAAGAACAAAAGCCGCAGCTGTAAACAGAGCAGACCACAGAAATGGATGCAGCAGAGAAACCAGGTAGGAGGCCACGGGAGGTGTCCGAAGGAGAAAGGGCAGTGGCTTGAATGAAGTCATTCAATGGAGATGGTGACACATGGCAATTTTTGGAGAAGGGGAGAGAGGCACAAAAGCAGCACGGGTGAGATGCAAAGTTGAATGAAACAAAGTCTGGAGCAAGAGAGAACAATCAAACAAAAGATAGAAATACAGGGGTCAACACCATACTCATGATATTAAACATGTGACACCTGAAGAAATCACCTAGGAAAGTCAGAGAAAATTCACACCAAGGGCTCTTCAGCAATCAAACTCTGCATGTTATAAATGAGGTGGAGGAGAAAATATCAGAGAGGTGTAAGGAAAACCAGGATGACGCTGTAACTCGGAAGCAGCAGAAGAAGGTGAATTCAAAAAGGAGTGTGGTTAATTGCTTCAAAACACTAAGGTGAGGATGGCTATAAAAAGCCATCTCATAAAGTACTGCAGACAAAATCCTATACCAATTGGCACTGATCAATGACAGAATAAGAGAGAAGAAAGTAGAGTCTTGCCCATAGCCAGTTCTTTTAAAGAAATGGGGCGGGTCTTTGGATGAGAGTGACGAGGGCCAGTGCAAATTTTCTGTTTCCTCAACTCAAGTGTCTAGCATTAAGTAATGTTTATATATGGAGGTGGAAATTGTGTCAGAAGGACAAGGATTAACCGTAAGGTCAAGACCCTTGAAGTGGCAGCACCGATGGAGGTACTAGCCTCAGAAAGGATGAGGACAAAACCTGGAGTTGTCACAAACGAGAATTAATACTAGGAACTCTGGTACTCGGGGCTCTTTGGAAGGGAAGGCTGTCGAAGGTTTTCCATGGGTTAACTTCAACAGTACATCAGTTTTCTTAACCTCACTCATGCTGTTAACACAGTTAAACTCTTTAGCAGAAGAAGAAATATTAAGAAAATGATTCAAAAAAGAAAAACAAAGATGGCACCATTTACACAACCCAGATCTCATGCTGTTTATCCAAAGATCCCCAACAACAGGAGGGAACATACTTAGGATCTGGGGAAATTTTCCCAGTAGACACATACTTCTAAGGGATCTAAAACCAGCAGCTCCGGGTTCATGATTCAGCCATGATTCCATGGAGCCCCCCATTTATTCTTCTCTGGGAGAATGGGAATTACACAAGCTCCCAAGGCAATGTCCTGTGTTGGACTTTTCTTCTTTCTTTTACTCTTGTCCAAGCACAAGAAGCACTCCACGGTCATTGTCTTCCTGGACTATTTCCTATCAGAAGCAGAGTGCTTCTTTCTCCTTGTATGATTTGTCTCAAACCCTTTTCAGAAAGATGAAGAGTTTATTATGGGCCTAATTATTTTATCCTTGTGCAGAAGGAAAGGTTTATGAATAAAAACATGACTTAGATCACACTGAGCTGTGAAAACTTATTTGGATTCATGATACATTTTGAATTAGAATAATTCATTGATCTTTGATGGCTCAGAAAGGGTTTGGTTCTACTTTTTTTCAAGGTATGTTTCAGTTTTTTACCTCAACCCCAAGGTTAGAAAATTATGAATTTAAATTTACAAAATGGCCTCTACAAAAATCATATTGTCTAACTCTTTATATTGTAAGATCATATTCTATCAAATTATAAAATTTGTTTGAAGGAATTTTAACACTGTAAATTCTAAGTGTAAGAAAAATAATTGAATTTAAAAAGGTAAAATTAAAATTAAGAAGAGCCAATAAAGAGAGTCTTAAAACAGAGGCAGTAAAGTGCACATACAGTAATATGTTTTAGCTTTTTAATTAACAAAATGGTAATTTTTATGAAGTGTAAAATTAGGGGTGTTGCTTATTTGCTTGTGGTACTGGGCTATATTCCCAAAACTTTTTATTTTAATACAGGTTCTCACTAAATTACTAAATTGCCAAGGCAGAGCTCAAACTTGCAATACTCCTGCCTCAAGCTCAAGAATGCTGGAATTATAGGCATATACACCACCATACTAGGAGATATTGTGAAGTTTTATCTACCAATTCATAAACTACTGAACCAAATTAGTTAACATCCACTACCTCACCTCAGCGAACACAGTTTATAGAAATGTATACTTCAACATTGCTATTCGATTTTTAATACTCTTACCACATATATGATCATCTTTTTAGCTGAAGATCTGGAATCCAAGCAATGTTGGCATGTCAGATACATGTTTGTGTATCTCAAGAGCTGTAAGAGTGCAAAAGGCTTTCCCTTTCTCTTTTTTGTACCTGACAGATTATTTCTGATTTCCTCTATAGCCTCATGGATTTGTTTCTTTATTTCACTTGCTATCTTTTCAGAGATTGCAGGTGTGCACTTCCAATGTCTTCTGATAGTTCATCAAAAAGAGTGGTTTGTGCTTTCATTATTTGATTGGTCATTTTTTTCATATCTGTTGTCTGTAATCTGAGCAACTACTTTGAAGATAATAATATACAATACATTAAACATTGTTAATATCCCATTATTTTTTTGAAATCTGTATCATCATTTTTATTCTTTTTTCATTTTAAAATAAAGCATGCAAGAGGATGCACAACTCTAGAAGCCAGACTTACATTTGCCTGTGAGTCACCTGAGACCTGGTAAAAATGCAGGTTCTGCTTCAGCAGGTCTGGGGCAGTGCAGGAGAGTCTCACTTCTGACTCCCAGGGACTGTGCAGACTGCCGGGCTTCAGACCATACACTGAGTGAGTAGCAAGACTGAACTGCACAGGGTCAGCTACAGAGAGAGCTGGACACACAAGAAGAAGGGGTGAAATACTCAGTGTCAGGAAACCTTTATCAGAAAGAGATGGGAACAAGACTGCCTGTGTTATGATCATGAGCTAAGATGGAAAGATGAAAAAAATAAAAGAAGTACTGGGAGAAAGGGATCATAAAACACCTGTGGCTGCATGATGTTCTTCCTCGCTGGTCTTTCACCACTCCAGACGTGAAAATTCCTTCAGGAAGAATAAATAACCCACTTGATAAAAGGATCCCTCAAGACTCTTTGATTGTTCTTACTAAGTAAATACTTAGGAGTCCCTAGACCTTGAAAGAACTGTGTATTTTTAATGGACAGACTAATGTGTAAAATTCTTAGACTAACTCAGTGATCCTCCTATGACTTACCACATCCTAGCTTTCTAGTGGGACTGAATGCTCTTTTTCCTAGGAACACACACACAGACACACACACACACACACACACACATGCACAGGAACACACCAAAGGCAAAATGGGTCCTTAAAGGCTATAAAGGGGTCAGTAACTTTGAAGCTCAATACCCACCTCTCCCTGACCTAAAACACTCTAATCCTCAGACTTACAAACATAGTAAACTAAAGTCAATCAGACCGGCTGAACTACAATAGATAGGCTTTAATATCCACAGAGAATGGGTTACAGGGCATCATGGATAGCAAAATCCAAAGATGCTCAAGTCTTTCTATGAAATGGCGTAATAGTTTACCTAGCCTATAGATCTGTTCTCCTGCATTTTAAATCTATTTGTTACATATTACAATGTAAGTGCTATGCAAATAATTGTGATTAATGACATTCAGATCCATTGTGGGTCTAGCTCTGGTACATATCAAAAACTACACAACATTTTCAATTCACATTTGGTTGAATCTGCACATGGAGATGGAGAACCTGCAAACGGAGACTGCTTGAGGTAGAGATGGGTGGATACTAGTACTTAATACCCCAAGCCAATGACAGTGAGGACTTAATACTAAGAAGTTCCCCAAAAAATACAGGAGGGAGAAGGTTTTGGGTGGCAAAATAATCACAAGCAACCTGTAGATTTATGCAGACTCAAAAAAAAAAAAAAAACAGCACACACACAAATAAAATGTATCAGAAAATGAGGCATTTTGTTTACTTCCATTGTGTGGTACTGCGTAAACCTCAGAAGATACATTAGTCGTGAAAAACTTAATATGTCTTATGTACATTTATGTATTTGCAAAACAGCCATTGTAGATGAGGGGGAAAAGATGAAACTCAAATTCAACAGACCCACTGATCATGAATGAACCTTCAGTTTTCACAGAATCCCCCATATGATAGCATGGGGTTAGGCTATTCAATTTGGAAAGTACATTTAATGGTTATTTGGGAGAGGAGATGGGTGACATGCTACCATGAGTGATAAGAGCATTTAAAACCGTGTTAAGCAAAAATATCAATGCTCTCAGGGAGCACCCCATTCTTTGGTGTTTATCAATCTGCCACTCCCTAGCATTTACTGAAAAGAGTTTCCAGCACACATCTGTTATGCAGAAATTATAATGCTTGAACTCAGCACTTGATGTGTTTCATCAGTGTAAAAGTAGCAAATCATTAAGAGTGAGAATTGGACTAAGGATTCCAGGGAAAGCAAACCCTTTAAAATTGTGTTCATTTGAGAAACATAACATGTTAATTAGGGAAAAAAAATGTTGAGAGTTACTAAGCAGGATACAGAATAAACACACAAAAATCACCATGTTTCTTACAGCAACAATGAACCTACTAAAGGAAATTAGGAAAACAATCCCATTTGCAATAGCTTCAGAAAAATTAAAAGCATAGGAATTAACCAAAGAAAGACCTCTTATAACAAAAACAATAGTGTTCTCAAAAAGGAGATCAAAAAGGACATCGGAAAATGGAAAGATATCCCGTTCTTGAAGAGACAGAACCAATATTGTCAAAATTACCATACTACCAAAACTGACACAGACATTTAATGCACTCCTGGTCAATATACCAACAGTATCCTTCATAGAACTAGAAAAAGCAATCCTAAAATTTATACGGAGCAAGAAGACCCAGAACAACAAAGGCAATTCGGGGCAACAAGACCAAAGCAGGAAGCATCACAAGGGATTTTAAGATAGAAGACAAATCTACAGTGTTAAAAAAAGCATGGTGCCATCACAAAAACAGACAAGTGGATCACTGGGACAGAATAGGGGATATAAAGACAATCACAGGCACCTTCAGCTATTTGATCTTTGGAGCTCAATACCCACCTCTTAAATATACGCTGAGAGAAAAAGTCTCTTCATCAAATGGAACTGGGAAAACCACATTTCTCACCTGATACTAAAGTAAAATAAAATGAACAAAATAAGCATGAATCAAAGGCATACATATAGAAGCAAAAAAAAATCTTCTAGAAGATAAAATAGGTAAGACTCTTGAGAGGCACAGGCATAGGCATTAAAAAGTAGTAAAGAATCAACAAATGGAACTATATCAAAGTTAAAAGCTTCAGCACAGGAAGGAAATAATCAACACAGAAACATGGAGTGAGAAAAAATTTTTGCTAGCTCCTCCTTATGCAGAAGACTAATATTTAGAATATGTAATAAAAAAAGAACTCCAAAAAATGCTGGACTCATAAATAAAAGACCCACTCAAAAACTGGGCAACTGAAATGAATGACACTTCTAGAAGTAGTATAAATGGCCAATAAGCACATGAGAAAATATTCATTACTTTTGGCCATTAAAGTAATGCAAATCGTAACAGCATTGATATTCCATCTGATATTCTAGGAAGTATGCACTGTCACCAAGAAATCAAAACCAAAAAAAATGCTGATGAAATTACAGGAATGAAAGAAACCCTTGCATATTGCTGTTGGAGTGTAAACTACTACACCCTCTGGAAATCAGCATGGACATTTTTTAAAAAATAAAACAGAAATACCATTTGATCCAGCTCTACACACCTAGTATCTTCCCAAAAGAGTTAAAGACATCATATTACAGTGCTCCATGCATACCCGTGTTTATAGTAGCACAACTCACAATAGTTACGTCATGAAAATGATTCATATGCTCATTGACAGATGAAGAAAATGTGTATATACATCATGGAGTGCTAACCTACCTCAAAAAGGGCGATTTTATTAATGTAGGAAAATGGGTGCACTTCCCTCCTCACAAGCTAAGAGAAATCTGACACAGAAGGTTAAATATTATATGGTTTCCCTAACAGTAAAGGCGCAAAATATAAATAATTTCAAGAGAAAAATAAAAGATAAGTGATGGGAAATAAAGAGGTGGACCTTCTGGAGATGAGAAGGAGATTAGGGAGGGGGGAAAAGGGGAGACAGGAACAAACAGGAAGAGAAAATAGTAAGAATTTAGATGTGACGCATATGTGTGCCAGCTTTCTACAGCGAGTGTATTCTTTATGTATTGCAAACATATCTAATAAAAAATAAAACATAAAAAGGAGAAATAATTTATTTCCACAATGAATGTATTCTTTATGTATTATAAACATATATAATAAAACAGAAAAAGGAGAAATAATTTATCTAAGTCCTTTTTGTTTAGTCTATGCAGAGCCTAAGGCATCATAACATGCCTTTCTATATTTTGCTTTTCACACTATATTCCTTTTTTTAAAATTTTAAAGAGGGTAAAATTAAACACAATAAAACAGAACAAAACAGAACATAAGAAAGCAATGTAAGAGACATAAATTTCAAAGCAAGACAACCAGAGATCTTCACTATCTATCATATTGTCTCATTTTTTTCCAAATACTTGTACAAATCTTCACATACAAAGAATTCACACAAAAAAATATAGTATAAAAATGATCTGAACAGGATGAGTAAGGCGTTTTAGGTCTTCAAGACCAGACAATAGGTAGTCAACAATGCCTGTCATAGTGTCTCTCATTCTCTTCAAAATAGCTGCCCATACCTTCATGTATGTTGAATTTAAACAAAACAAAACAAAACAGGCTAAAATCACTCTGAACAAAGAATAATAGTATTGCTAGATTTCACAATATGATGCTATGGACTCAGCACTGGGTACTGTAGTGTCTCTTTTTCTTCAAAGTAGTTGTTCATTTCATCGTGTGTTATATAATCAGTTCTCATAAACTGTTTATAGGTTCTGTGCATGCATGAGTCTCTACATGTATATCTATCCTTTCTGTATTAGAGGGGAAAACAAAACAAAGCAAGACAAAACAAAACAAATTCCTACAAAAACATGAGATGAAAAAGTCATATAAAACCACAGTACAAGTGATCTACAATGGTTACTGTGTTGTCTCTTGTTATCTTCAATAGAATTGTCTATATCATCAGGCATAATATAATCAAATATAGAAGTACATAACAATATTAATAAACACAAAACATTGTAGGCAGTGTAAGACTTAAAAAGCAGGTAATAATCAAACCAGAGTGGGTATCCTAGTAAATCTTGTCATCTTCAGTGTAGTTGCCCATACTCTCAGACTTGATACTATCAATCATAACAGATTTGAATAAAATCCATCCACACAAAACAGCAATCTAACAAACCAGATTCAAATAAGATCAGTCATGATAAACCTGTAAGTTATACAGGGCTTCAGATTAAGTTAATAGGAAATTAAGGATGATTACCATACTCTATCCTGCTATTTTTGGGATAGCTGTCTGTACCCTCAAATCTAGAACAAACAGACAAACTGAAACAGAGTATAATCCATCTAAACAGAGCAGTGTGAGTAATGTGGGTTTTAAATGCTGATACACTATTTAAAATATCCTCTGCCTTCTTTTTTTAAGACTATTCCTCCCTTTTCACTCCCACAGGGTGCATTGCACATTTTGGGTCCCACTAACTCCTCAGTTTTTAGACTGGGGAGGCAACCTGCTATTTACTGAGTGGTTCTGAACCTTCTCACTCCTGGACTTGATCTCAAGTTGTAGTCCTTTACCTACAAAAGCCTCAAGGTCTTCCTTCGTTATAGCTGAGTTATTTCTCTGCTGCATATATGTATCCTGTCTTTCCAATCTATCTGCAGGTGCTGGTTGAGTTGCCCCTATTTCTCTCTGCTTCTCTGTCACATAGAGCATAGTTTTCTCATATTTGATTTTTGGTCCATAAACCCTTTTTCAGGTTAATTGTTTCCTAAACAGAGCATCTCAATGGGCCCTACCTCCTGATCTACTCTGCCTGTGTTTTTTGTTTTTTTTTTTAGTGTATCAAGGCCATCTATGTTAGAGATTATAGCCAACCATCACTGCCTCATTTCTGCTATGCTATTGTTCTGCCATTGGTTGTCTACTTTTCTCCTTCATTCCACTGTCTGCCCCATTCATCGAGGCCTCTCTGCCACTGTTCCTAAAATCCTGGTATTTTTTTCTCTCTCTTTCTCTAGAATGTCCTTTAGTATTCTCTGTAGGGTTGGACTGGTGGTCACGAATTTCCCCAGTTCCTCTTTGTCATGGAAGCAATTTGTTTCTCCATTAATTTATAGAGACAGTTTTGCAGGGTACATTAATCTGGGTTTGAGGTTATTTTCTTTCAGGGCTTGGAATACTTCGCTCCAAGCTCTTTTTGATTTGATGGTCTGTGTTGAGAAGTCTGTTGTGATTTTGATGGGTTTTCCATTATAGGTGATCTGTTTCTTTTCTCTGAACACTTTTAATATACTGTTCTTGTATTGAATTTTTGGGATCTTGATTATTATATGTCTGGGTATAGCTCTATTTTGGTTGTAGGTTGCTGGAGTTCTGTATGCCTCATATATCTGAATATCATTTCCTTTTCCTATGCTTGGGAAGTTTTCCTTAATTATTTCTGTGAATAGCCTTTGTATTTACTTTGTTTTTACCCCTGCTTCTTCATTCACTTTTATTCTTAAGTTATAGATCCTCTTTTTCTCTTCTAGCCTTTGTATTGTTACTGCCTGTTTCCTTGTTATTTTTAAGAGATCTTTCCTTTCATGATCACACATTGCAAACCTGTCTTCAAGTTTTGATAGTCCATCCTTAGTTTCTTTTTTTTAGAAATTTTTTTTATTTAAAGAAAGAAAAAAAACAAAAAGAGGATAGAAATAATACATAATTTCAAAAAAATAGTAAGAAGTCACTAGTTGACAATTACATATTTTCCTCTTAGAAGTAGTTGTTCAAGTTACATAAGTAAAGCATGCAAAGTAGACATTTAAACAGTGAGACTGCAATCAATTCTGTTCATCTATCCAACAGAAACTTAGTAATTTGGTTACCAATCTTACACACTTAAACATACATGCAGTTATATCCTTTAGAATATTTTCTTTTCCTCTATTTTTTTTACAATAACTATATTCAATTCTCGTAAACTGTTTAGAAGTTCTACGCATGTGTGAATCTCTACATGTTTACTTATCCTTTCTGTATTAGAGGGAAGAACAAATCAAAACAAGACAACAAAGCAAATTCCTAGAAAAACACAAAATGAAAAAGTCACATAGAACCACAATACTAGGTGATCTACAGTTGTTATTATGATATCTCTTATTATTTTCAATAGAATTGTCTATATCAGGCATAGTATAATTGGAAACAGCATTACATAGCAATTTTAATAAAAGCAAAATGTTGGAGATATTATATGATTTCAAAAGCAGTTAATAGTCCAACCAGAGTGGGTATCCTGTTGAATCTTGTCATCTACAGAATAGTTGCCTCTACTCTCATAATTGATGCTATCAAGCATATCAGATTCAAATAAATTCAGTCAAGGCAAAACAGTGATCTAAAAAACCAGATTTAAATAAGATCAGTCATAGTAAGACAGTGTATGTAATACAGAGCTTCAGTTTAAGTAACAGGGAATTAAAGATATTTACCGTGGTATATCCTGCTATTTTGGGGTTAGCTGTCTGTGCTTTCAAACCTAGTACAAGTAGACAGACTGAAACAGAATAAAATCAAACTATAGCCAATTTTCTCTGCCTCATCTCTGCTATGCTATTTTTTGTCACTGTTGTTTACTTTTCTCCTTCATTCCACTGTCTGCCCCATTCATTGAGGCCTTTCTGTCATTGTTCCTGGAATCCTGGTGATTTTCTTTTCTCTCTCTAGAATGTCCTTCAGTGTTTTTTGTAGGGTTGGATTGGTGGTGACAAACTCCCCCAGTTCCTCTTTGTCATGGAAACATCTTGTTTCTCCATTAATTTTTAGAGACAGTTTTGCAGGGTACATCAATCTAGGTTGGAGGTTATTTTATTTCAGGGCTTGGAATACTTCGCTCCAAGCTCTTCTTGATTTGATAGTTTGTGTTGAGAAGTCTGCTGTGAATTTGATGGGTTTTCCTTTATATGTGATCTGTTTCTTTTCTCTGACCACTTTTAATATTCTGTTCTTGTGATGAGTATCTGGGATCTTGATTATTATATGTCTGGGTGTAGCTCTATTTTGGTTGTATCTGGCTGGAGTTCTGTATGCCTCATATATCTGAATATCATTTGCTTTACCTGTGCTTGGAAGGTTTTCCTTAATTATTTCTGTGAATAGCCTTTTCTTTCTTTTGCATTTGCTCCTGCTTCTTTGCTCACATTTATTATTCTTAAGTTATAGATCCTCTTGTCGTCTTCTAGCCTTTGTATTGTTACTTCCTGGTTCCTTATTATTTTTAAGAGATCTTTCCTTAAAATCTATCTTCCAGTTTTGAAGGTTTGTCTTTAGTTTCTGTCAAGAATTTTTGCCAGCTTTCAATGGAGTTTTTAATTTCCTGATATTCTCTTTGGATCTGTTTCATGTATTCTAGATTTTGTTTATATTCTTCATCAAAGTCTCATTTTTCTGGGTTCCTCCATTCTTCCATCTATTTCTTCTTGAGAGGTGCTTAGTATTTCTTTTATTAATCTTCTTATATCTTGCTTCACTTGAATTAGAATTTCAGGTTTAAATTCATCAATGAAGTCACAGAGGTATTTATTTCCATTGAAGCTGTGTCCAATATTGCATGTTTGGTGCCCTTGATCTCTTCTGTATTTACCTCTCCTGAACTTTTTCCCCCTGGGTCAGCAGCTGGAGGCTTTTTCTTGTTTCTTTCTCTTGTCATGTTTCTGGTTTGTTTCAGACAGGTGTATGGTGGACGTCTCAGATCCTTTCCATTAGGTTACAGTTTTCCTGAAACGTACTGGCTAGGGGATTGCTGCCCTCTTCAGTTTGCTGTTGATCTCTGAGGTGCATGCAGGGTGATGTGGGCTGGCCCCTCTTCTCTAAGCCAGTTAACCAGTGAGTGTCTTCAGCACGTTGGTCTGTGCCCTGCAGATGTCACAGGTTCAGGACAGCTTCGTCCCTGACTACTGGATCCCGACCAGGGATATGGCCCAGCCTAAGCAGATCCCACCAGTCCACTTTGGGCCAGGAGCAGCCAACTGATGCTGCTGAAGTTGCCTGTCCTGCTCAACTCCAATATGTTATCAAGCCGGTCACCCCTTTTGCGGGACCCAGTTCCCAGCACTCACCAGGCTGCCAGTTCCGCTCCCTGTTGTGGCACCTCCTCCTGCCAAGGGTCTCAGGCTCACCAACCTCCCAACTAGCAGGACTGCGACCTCAGCTTGCTTGTGAGTCGCCCAACTCCAAGATGTGCCCAGTATAGTGTTTGTGCCAGGTTGACGGGAGTGTGTCCAGCTTCAAGTCTCCACCCAGCACAGCACAGGACCAGTTCCAGCCCTCCATCCACACTTCCCTGCCTCTTTTCTTTTCTCTCTTTTTTCTTTTTCCTCAGTTTCTTCCTGGGTTGTGAATCCCTCTCCTTTTGTCTGGTCTTCTCCACCATGTTAAATTCTAGCATCTGAGTCATTTTTCTCAGAGAGGCTCTCTACCATGCTACCCATTGATCCGCCATCTTTCCCCCACATTTTTAGTTTCTTTCAAGCAGTTTTGCTGGCTTTCAAAGGAGTTTTTAATTTCCTGGTAATCTCTTTGAATATGCTTCATGTATTCTATGTTTTCTTTATATTCTTCATCAAACGTTTCTCTCCTTTTTTTATGTTCCTCCATTTTTCCGTCTGTGGCTTCTTTAGAGATGCTTAACATTTCTTTTGTTAATCTTCTTATATCTTGCTTTACTTGAATTAATATTTGTTTTGAGCTCATCTATGATGTCACAAAGATATCTCTTTATGTCCACTGATGCAGTGTCTGATATTGCATGTTTGCTGCCCTCAATCTCTTCTGTATTTACCTCTCCTGGGTTAATACTGCAGGGTTGGGAGCTAGGGGCTTTTTCTTATTTCTTTCTTTTGTCATGTTTTTGGCTTCTTCTATACATGTATAGTGGCGTTTCTGCCCCTTTCCTTGTTGGTTATGGTTCTTCTGAAGCATGCTGGCTAGGGATGTCTGCCCTCTCCAGTTTGATGTTGGTCATTGAGGTGCAAGCAGGGGTGGCATATCCTGACCCCTCCCCTCTGAGCCAGTCAACCTGTGGGTGCCTTGGCCACATCAGTGTGTGCTGTGTGTACGAAATCGGTTCATGACAGTTTACTGGGTCCTGGCCAGGGGAGTGACCCATGCCAAGCAGATCCCATCAATCTGCTCTGGGTAGGGAGCAACTGACTGAAGTCATTGTCATCCCTTGTTCATGCCCGTCCTGCCTGATTCCAACATGTTGTCCAGTTGGTCGCCCCTTTCCCATGGGAGGGTCTTATTCTGAGCACTCACCATGGGTTAGTGCAGGTCCCTCACCAGCTTCATTCTCCATTGGACTTGCCAACCCCCAACTTCAGCACAAATACAATTCCAGTGAGTCACGTCTGGCATGAGTTCAGGCAGCTCTGGCGAGAGTGCTGTGGCTGCTAATCTTAGCTGCTCCAATGGTAGCCCGGGGACTTCATGTTTGACCAGCTGTTTTCCTTTTAGTTTCTTTCTGGGTTTAGAGGATCCATCTCCCTCTGTCTGGACCTCTCCAGGATGTTTTACTCTGGCATCTGAGTTGTTTCTCTCAGGGAGGTTCTGTATTTTGCTGCTTACTGATCCACCATCTTTAGCTCTGCCCCAATCCCTATATTTCTAAATGTTATTACTTTAACTATCAGATCATGAAGACAAATTGTATCACATAACCAACAAAAATAAATAAAAATTACTATGCATTAAGTGCCCTGCTTCATTTACATCATCTCATTTAATATTCATAACTTTGAAGTACTTACAATAACCACTGATGTTTCTAAAACTGAGAACCACCTCCCATGATGGACCCAGAGAGGATAGGCTTCTGCCTGAGATGCATGGTCCAGGACTCAGCTTCCTAGTCGTGAGACCACCTGCTGGTCTTTGGCCCTGAGGCCATGCCTCACTTCTACCAGGCCTGATAACTGAATCTGGCTCACAAGACTCTAACTCCATGGGTTAGATTATATCTGTGAACAGAAGAAATTCCCAGCACCACAATACTGCCATTTATCTGAATTTGTAACATCTTTTCGAGGCAGGAACTACCACTCCTGTGCCCTACTCATCAGTTGCTGTTGCCTCTCCCAGCTGTACTCGATCTTGTCAAGTGCGTTATCCTGCTGCCCTTGTATAGCCAACACCTTCATTTCCTACTCTGTCCTGGCCTCCACCTTCACCTACTTAATGATCTCTGCTACAGGGACCTGCTATCTGCAGGCTCAAGACAGTTCTGATGCTCTTCCTATATCATGTGAGGAAAAGGCTGGTTATAAACTCCTTACTTAGGGCAAGAACTAGAACCAGGCTATGGGCATAACCACTACCAGAGGTTCTAGTTTCATTCTCTGTGCATTCATTTAGTGGGCATTTACTGACTTTGCACTTGTTATTAAATACTGTGTTGGATAATGGAATCACTGTCCTCATGGAGTTGTTTTGAATGTACCAAGATGATAAATTTTAACAAATGAGCACACCATTAATGTTTTGCAAATGTGATATAATAGGTGCTACCAGGAAATACAAGATGTGAAGGCAGCATTAAATTTGAAATGTAACAGATGTTTAAGAACTTCCACGACTGTTTCATTTTCATGAAAGGTAGACAGGTCAGAGAGCCCGTAATAAGCGTGAAGCTGGCACACAGGAGAAGCTGAAAGAAGGCTGGTTGTGCCAGAGGACCCGGATGAGGGGCTAAGTGATAAGCAAAAGTGGGACAGGCGAGAAAACTGACACATTTGACTGCCATATGAAAGTCCTGATTGTTCCCAAAGAGATACTCTTATAAAGATATGTACTCCAGCACTGAGATCTGGGGTGGACCTGAGGCTTCTGAGTATCAACACCCCACACATCAAAAGAATTTATGTTCTCAAAAACAAGAAAACAACACAAAAAGCTCTGCTGCCAACAACACAAAGATGACACAGTTCTAAGAATCATGGTCTAGTGCAGGAAAAAAGAAAGGAATTGCTATCCTATGCATCAGTGTCCTTTTCTAAAACTACAAATTTTTGTGGTGCTTGGGATTAAATCCAGGACTTGGTGCATGCTAAGTACATGCTCTACCACTCAGCTACAGCCCAGCCCAACTGTCATTTTTTATAGTTTGAGTGGTGCAATTTCAAAAAAAAAAACACCAAGATGATAGAGAAATACAAAGAAATACAAAATACTGAAATAAGCAACAGAAAAGAGACAAGAAACTGTGTCCCATATCTCTCACTTCACCAAAGTGAGAAAAAAGCTGGCAGTAAGAATGATCAAAGTCTATGAAATCACAAAGCAATACAGTGCTACAGGGAAGAAGGGGTTGAACACTACATTTTAGCAATCAGAAGTAAGCGCATATTTTTATAAAGTGTGAAAGACTAGAGAACTTATAGCTCAAAAATCAACACATTTTTCAGATAGATGAGATAAAGTTCTGCTTTCTGCATAGCCAGAGAGGCCCAAGGATCTGGGGTGAGGATTCTGAGCTTGTTTTATCCTCTATAAAATGGGATGGAGCCTGTTTCCAGGTTGTCCTAAGGAAGAAATGAGATGACACTCAAAAAACTCATCATAGTTGCTGCCACTAATAGGCATGTGGTGAAGGTAAATGTCTTTCTTTATGGATCATAGAAGCTGCAAATTATGGTACCACATCAAAATAAGATGGACGATGAAGATAAGACAGATTAGATTCATTAAACAAATGAAGCCCTGGATATATATATATATATATATATATATATATATTCTAGTGTCATGCTATTAGCACAGTGAAGTGCTCGAGAAATTTTGGTTGAATGAATGAGAACACCACAAATATATTCTGATTATTCACAATAGTGTAAATGATTATTTGAAAAAAATCATCAATATTTCTGGAAATAGTAGTAATGAATTACAAGCTAGATATGTGCACCTCAAATTTATCCAATGTTATTCCTTCCCTAAATAAATGCAACGAAAAGATTATAGATACTGAATAGGCAGGAACCTTCCAATAGCCTTTTAATAATCATACCACAGGTAGCTTTGATTCAAGACTGTTTCAGAGCTTATTCATTTGACTTTCTAAGAGCACTTGCCACCATCCATCCTCTGTCTCACACACACACACACACGCATGCACACACATCCATGCATGCAAACACACAGTAGTATCTTTGCTCATCAACTCAATTCTCTCCACAATTCTGGTCGCAAACTGAACCGGAGGAGAACCAAATCAAATTTCCCCACAGGGTCAACTGAACATAACCACTGAATTTGATTTGGTTCTCATTCAACTTGGTTTGCGACCAGAATCATGGAAAGAATTGAGTTTGTGAACCAAGGCTCCGATGTATATTTTTCAGTATTCCTCTACTCACATTTGTAATGCTCTTTTTCTCTTTTAATACCCTCCATCATTGCTTCATCACTGTTTCAGAAACTCAGATGTAATGCTTCCATTTCTAAATTTTTATCAGATGTATTCAATACTGTAGTATAAACTATAGTGTGAGCTTAATAGCTTAGAATGAAATTCCTTAATTGATCTATACTTGTGTTAACTGCATTTGAAAAGATATCTCAAAAGAAAAGAATATAAAGGACAAATTTCTTGCAAAAATCATAGCTTCCAGGTAAGGGGTAGCAGAGAAGAGGAAATAAGTAAGAGCATATATGCAATAATTGTGCCATTTGTAATTATTTACAAAATTAATTATTGTTATATTTATTTATGAGACAAGTCATATTTCCTCACATACACTATTGCTTCTTTGCATTCATTATTTAAGAACAACAAAAAGTCAGTTTTCTGTGCCAAAAAAGGGCTCACTGAAGACCAATTCATTTCAACTCAGGTCATGTCATTTTCAATCAATGCATGCTTCAACAACGCTGTCTTTTTTTTGTCCAGAATGAGTTCTGCCCTTTCACTGAAGAAGGCCATAATCTCTTTCTATATGCACCTCTCTAATGTGCTATAATATAATAGTGTGTGATAAAGAAAGAAAAAAAGAAATTAGGAAGGAGGAAATCTAATCTAACAGTCACACAAAGAATCAGAAACTTAAAATTACTCTAAACAGTTTATGAAGAACAGACATAATTGATTTTTCACTACGTCTCAGTTGAAGCGTTTTAGAAACAGAACTTATATTTATTATCTATTTTAAATGCAAATAGATTTGTATTGTTTTCATTCATTCAACTAAACATTCTTGAACATCTGCTCTGTAGAAATAATTTGACAATTGGACCACAAAGCAATAGCAAGACTGAATAGTTAGCAGTCCAGTGAGAATGAGAATCCTATCATATTTCTGGCAGCAGCAATAACACACAGAAGCATCACAGAATAAGATACTGGAAAAAATGAGAAGGTGGGGTGACCAAAGTATGGACTATCATAGTTAGCATCTTCAAGGGTTCAATCCAAACTGTCAGCATAATGGCTTATCCCACTTTACAGTGCAGAAGCAGAGCCAGTTTCAGTTTTATTTAGCTCCATGAGACCAAGAGAAGACTCTAGATAAAGCAATGGCATTAACACCTTTGCTCATCCTTATAGGCATAAAAGGAAGGAAATCTCAAACACAATGCAACAGGAAAAACTAAACACAATGATAAAGTAGTTTATATAATGCCAAGGCACTAGACAATTCCCAACTTTAAGAAAGATCTGAACAATAGTTTATGTATCGCTTCACACATATTCAGCTGCCTTTTGAGAATGTCTAATGCAAAACAATAGCTGCACTTCAGTCAAGTGGTAGGCAAACAGGAGCGAAAGTGTGCAAGGTGAACAAGCGTGAGCCACCAATATCTGATGAATTAAAGATAAGGATTTAAAAAAGAAACCACGGGGAAATTGAGGGCTTCCTTCTTTCACAGTCACTGAGCCATGACAGAGTCCAATCAAAACACAGAAAAAGAGCAAAACCATCTTCCTCAAGGAAAAATAAGAATCCAGTAGTCCTCAGGGGATGAAATGGGGGAAACAGAGACCATAAAGGCAAAGGAGGAGAAAGAGATCATTATATATCCACAGAAGCACATGTTAACAGAAATTTTTTCTGGAATATTTTTTCCACCTTTATTCTGAAGAGCTGATATATATATATATATATATATATATATATATATATATATATATATGTAGCATTTGCCGTGAGGGCTTGGAATGTGTGCTGAAATACAACTACTAGTTCATCATAGCTCGTATTCTTAAATAAAGATGTTCTCTATTGAATGACAGTTCATTGGTGATTTATGAATCTTGCAAAAGTCTTCATCTTGAACATCAAATGAGTTTAGGATGACAGTTTTCAGCATACCATTAATGTTTAATTAAACTGAGCTGATTTTACTCACTGTGGTCTGATTAATAAAAAATAGAAAATGCAACACCTTCCAATATCATTCATTCATAAGGACATGGAATGGTTTAAAGCAATAGCACTGTCATTTTGCTGTACTTGACTAAGTTTTTTAAGAAAAATAACTACGTCATTTTCTTCTTTGCATCCCCAGTACACAACACAGTATTCAGGCCACTTATAAGCATTTAGTAAATGCATATTGTTTAAAAGAAAGTGAAAATGGAGTTCAGTGAGTGAGGAGAAAAGAAATTTCATTTCTGCATAGAAAGATGAGAGCCGATACATGATCAAGTGTTTCCATAACTACATCCTGGGCTCTTCCAATCATTCTAATCGTATCACTTTACACTTGGAGCCCGAATATAGCTTGGGTTCCATATTGTTCCTCAGCACAGATGCACTTTTAGGAGGTGCAAAACCAATAACTCCCAGATCCAAATTCAGCCAGCATTCAATGGAGTTCCCTCATCTGTACGTTCTCAGGGAGGATGGAAGTTTAGTACAAGCGCTCAAGGGAAATTCCTGGGTTGGACTTTGTTCCACTGACTCCTGTCTATCCAGGCACAAGCACTACTGAGTGGTCCTTCTTTCCTTGGACAATTTCATATAAGAAGTAGAGTGCTTATTCCTCCTTGGCTCATTCATCTTAAAAACCTTGTCAGGAAGATGAGGAGTTTATTATGCATCTAATTAGTTTACCCTTGTGGAGAAGACAAGGCTTATGAATGAAAACTCACATCACACTGATCAAAATTTATTTTGATTCACTATTCACTTTGAGGCAGAACAATCTGATTACTTCTGATGACCTACCGAGCTTGGCTTCTACTCTTCTCCAATATGAATTTCACCTCTATCCCAACCCTAAAGTTAAAAAATTACATATGGAAATTTGCAAATATCCTTTACAAAATATTACATTGCTTAACTCTGTCTTGTAGGAAACATCAAAGAATAAAATTTATGTGAAAAAAATTTTTTTGTATCAGGAATAAAACTCAGAACTTTGCATTTGCCAGGCAGGTGCTGTGCTGCTGAGTGCTGTATCCCTGACCCCAATGTGTAGGGATTTTGACATTGTAAGTGTGATGAGTAAGAAAAAAATACAATGTAACTAAGTAAAGTGTGCAAAAAATCAGTAATGCAGCCTTGAAAACAGAGACAGGAAATACATATAACATTGTACTTTATAAATGTATTTACTTTGAATAGACAAGTATGAATTGAGTGTATTTATTGAACAATATGAAGTTTTGATCATCAAATTCACTGTTAAAAGTTTCAGTCAAGTCAAATAATACACCATTTACCTCACTATGGTAATCATAGTTCACAACCATATATTTCAAATTTCCTGATACATTTTTAACATTCTCACCACATATATAATCATCCTTTTAACTGAGCATTTGGAATACCAATAATGTCAGATGTCACAGCACGAAAATTTGTATTTGTACATCTAGGGGCAGTAAGAGTACACAAAGGCTGAGCAACTCTAGAAGCCAGTGCTGTTCAGAATTTCACCTGAACTGAGTCACCTGGGAATCATGTGAAAATGAAGATTTTGATTCAGGAAGTCTGCAACAGGGCAGTGACTCTGTCATTTCAACACTGGTGCAAAATACTTGATGCCCACAACTTTAAGGTCAGGTAAGCTGAACAAACAAGAGGGACTGAGTGAATTTCTCTGCATTAAGAATGTCTGCCTGTGGAGATCTTTACTGGAAAGCAATTTGAATAAGATTTGTGTTTGTCACAGTCCTAAGTTGATCTAGAAAGGTATGAAAAATAAAAGATGTACTGGGCAAATGCAGTAATAAAACACCTATAGGAGCATTGTATTCTTCTTCCTAGGAGGTACTTGCACAACCCCAAATGTGACAGAAAATGTGCTTCCCTCTAGGAAGCAGAAATCCACCACGTGAAAAAGGATGCTATAAATTTCTAATAAACAACCATATTATTTAGAAGATCTAAGATTTTGAAAGAATTATGTATTTTTCAACGGATAAGCTAATGTGTAAGATTCTTACACTGACTCAGTGCTCATACTTTGACTTACCATACACCATTTTCTTAGAGGGATTTTCTGGTGATTTTTCTAGGAAAAAGCACAAAGGGCAAATAAATCTTTATAAGTTAAAACTCTATACCCATTTCTCCTTGCCCTAAAAATATACTATTCTTTGACTCTCACACACAGAATAACCTAAGATCAATTGGCTGAACTAATATGATTGAAGACTGGTTCCAGAACTTCTGTGAATATTGAAGTCAGAGAATACCCAATTCCATTATGTAAAATCACATAGTATTTGCATATACTATGCATGTACTCTCCCTATTCTCTAAATATATGGGTAACTTATAATACCTAATATATGTAAATGCCATGTTAACAGTTTTTCTACTATTTGTAGGTCTAACGCTATAGAAGTCAACAACTACATAATATCTTCAAATCATATTTGGTCACCTCTATTTACATGGAACCTATAAGTCATGGTGCAAGGCCAAGGGCAGTGACTGTACTTAATGCCCAACTTCACTACTAATGAGGATTACATTTTAAGAAATGCCAAAAAATGCACAAAGATACAAAAGGGAGGAAATCTGAAGTGAGAAAATACAGCTGCTTACTCTTCTACTTATATCATACCTGTACAATGTAAGTAATTCATGTAGGTTCAAAAAATTCCTCACACACAGAGAAATTTTCACTGGCAAATTAGACATTGTCTTCACTTAAACTCTCTTCTTTTGCTTAAATCATGGAAGACACATTAGTCATAAAAACTTAATATACCTTAAACAGTTTCAATTATATACAGAATGGCCAGTGCGGAATAGGGGAAAGACATGAAACTCAAATTGAACACTCCCTCCCCATTTTCATTATATCATGTGAGACCTTCAACTGTAACAGAACCCCCTAAATGGCAGCTATGAATCTAGACTCTTTAATTTGGAAGCACAGTTTATGGTTATTTGTGGGGAGAGGAAGTCTGGTAGCATCCTCCAGCATGAGCCATCATTCCAAGGTCTCAAGCATCACATAGGTTAAACAAAAATATTAACACTTTCAAAGAACACTCCATCCTTCGGTGCTTTTCCAGACTACCCAACCTACAAAAGTTGCTAAAAACGATTCTTGGTATACATCTGTCATGCAAAATTGTACCACCTGGTCTCAGCATTGTCACTTTTCATCAGAGTAACAGTATCAGCTCTTTAGGAGTCCAAATTAGAAAAAAGATGCCAGGGAAAGTGACAGTTCTGTAAACCGTGCTCACTTAGGAAATGTAAAAATAAGAAAAGTTAGGGGAAAAAACTGGAAGTCATAGAATCACTTCATTTACATTGGGTCATTTAATATTCACAACAGCATTTGGAAAAGTTAAATAATCAGTTTCTCTTGAAAAAGCAGGCACCATCGATGGCAGATCCATCAATAAGACAAGAGAGGCTGGGCTTCTACTTGAATTTAATTGCCCAGATCTTCACTTCCCATTATGGTTTCCAACTGCTGGGCTTTGGCCCTGATACCACACCTCTCTTCTGCCAGCCCCAATAACTGGATTCTCCTCTGAGGACTCCAACTCTCTGGAATAGATGAAGTCTGTAAATAAACAGAATCCCCAGAGCCATAATGCTGCCATTTATCTGAATTTCTACCATCTTTTTGCAGCATGAGCTGCCACTCCTGTGCCCTGCCTGGCCAACTGGAACCCCTTAAATTGGTATTGCCACCCCCAAGATGTACCCAATCTTGGCAAGCTTATTATACTGCAGTGAACAAGACAGATGCTCTTGATAGTCAGCATCTTCATCTGGCTTAATGTCCCACTCCATCCTGGCTTCTACTTTCACTTATTTACCAACCTCTGCTACAGACCTGCTGTCTGCAGGCCAAGAGGGGCCTGATGCTCAGCCTGTATTGTGAGGACGAGGCTGGTTATAAATTCCTCTCTTAGGACAAGAACTAGAACAAGGCTATGGACACAACCCTTACGAAAGGCTTGTTATTTGATTCATTCCTTAATTTATTCCCTCCTTTAGCATGCATTTATTCATTTCATCCTGGGTATAAATAGGATGCTATGCTGGGTGTTTAGGCTTGTGGGGATAAAAAGGGAAATCTGTTTCATGTAGTTGTTTGTAATGCATTAGAATAATAAACTTCACTAATAACCACAATTTTTCTTTGCAGAAATATGATTGGTACAATGAAGAAGTACAAGATGAGAGGGCAGGATTGAGTCTAAAATGTAAAGGCTGGGTAAGAGCTGGCAGGCTAGCTGGCAGTCCCATCAAAGGTGAGCGTGGGCAGAGTGTGTATAATAGGAACGAAATTGGCAGCTACCGGGAACCAAAACAAGATCTGTGCACTGGAGGACCCTAGATGAGGGCTGAGCTGTAAGCTGGGCCTGAAGAAGTGGGACAAGAGATCAAATGGACACATTAATGTCCATTTGAAAGGCCTGTATTGTTCCCATCCAGATGTTCCTATGAACAAATACCCAAAAGCACTGAGATCTGAGATGGATGTGAGACTACTGAGCAACACCAAATGGGTGGATAGATGGATGGATGGATGGATGGATGGATGGATGGATGGGTAGATATATAGAAAATTCAACTTCTACAAAGAAATAACAGTAGCCAAGTCCAAAAAAGATGGCAGAATTCCAAGTGGTCATGGCTCAGTACTGGAAAAAAAAATACCCACAAAAAATCAATATCTTTTTTCTTTCTCCTTAGATAAAATTTAAAAATGTATAATTGCTATTGTAAAAAAGACGAAATAGGAAGTGCTATAAAAGATATAGCTGCATGTATGTTTAGGTATATGGGGTTGATAACCATATTTCTAGGTTCTTGTTGGATTGTTGAACAGATCTGTTTGCACTCTCACTGCTTGAGTGTCCACTTTGTGTGCTTTAATTTTGCAACTTGAAAAACTATTTCTAGAAGAACAATATGTATTTTTTAAAAAAATCAGTATCTTATGCATCATTTCTAGTTAACACAATTTACACAAAAATATAATGGTGAAATACAGAAAAAGATACAAGGCAGCAATAGAAAAGGCATTACAAAAGGTGTACCACACATGAACCACTTCACCAAAGAGAGAGAAAACAGTGACAGTACAGAAGACCAAAGTCTATGAAATCACAAAGTGATACAGTGGCTACAAGGAAGAGGATGTGGAGCACCACATTTTCCCAAATCAGAAAAAAATAAGACATGGTTTTTATGAAATGGAAAGATTTGAAAACTCACAGCCTGAAAATAATGCATTTCTTTGGACAGATGAGGTAAAGTTCTGCTTTCTCTTGGCCACTCTGGAATCAGAAAGACTCAGCCTCGTGCTTCTCGCTTCCCATGGGAACCTGCGTTAGGATTCTGAGTCTGTTTCCTCTTCTGTAAAATGCGTTGGGGCTGCCATAGGAGGAGACGATGTAATAGTGACAATGGCTGGCACTGAATAGATACTTGGTGAATATTAATGCCTTTGCTATGGATCTCAGAAGCTGCAAAACATGGTACCACACCAAAACGAGACAGATGGATAATGAAAATAAGAAGTGTGTGATTCAGAAAAAAAATAAAGCTCTGGAAGATATAAATACATTCAGTCACACTGGACATATGTCCATCAGTAAGTAGTACAGAGAAGGTGCTCAAGAAACTTGGGTTGAAATAATGACACCGGAAAATCAACTTTTATTACATAAAATCCTATAAGTGATTATTTTTAAAAATTGTCAGTATTTTGGGAGATTGCCTCAAATATGAAACAAACATATGTGTCTCAAGATATACTCAACAATATCCCATTCTTCAAATATAATACTAAAAAATAATGAGTCATTGATAATGAAGTAGGTGGGAGTCACCCCAGATCCCATTAGGAATCATGGTCCAGGCAACTTGGACCCAGGTCTGTTTCTCAACCTTTCCCTTTAGCTGTCAGGAGTGCTTAACACATTGGTAACATCCGCTACCACATATATAATCACCCACATGCACATAATTGGTGTGAACACAAAATACAGTGAATGTATAAATAACATTTTTTTTAAATTAGTAAAGCAAAAGACACATTGCCATTCGTCCCTTTCAAATCCCTCATGTCAAATAGATTTATCTCGTCTTTCTTGCCGCTTTCTACAGCAGTTCTGGAAGTTGTTACGCATGAGTGTATTTTCATAGCTGCTTCCAAGTCCTGAATGGATTCAAAACATTTATGGCAATTTTTGTCAGACAAAAATACTAGTGTGTCCTCTTCCACCTTACTCACCAGATCTGGCACTGTGCAACTTCAGGCTGTTCTCCAAACTCGAAATGATCACAAAAAGTAAAAACTTTGAATTGATTCAAAACAGTGAGGCAACCACAACAGCTCAACTAAAGACAGTTATGAAAGAAAACTGCTAGAACTTCTTCAGACATGGACAAGACCAATGCAATGAAAGTGGTTGAAGAAAGGAAGAGTATTGTGAGGATTAAAGCCAATGTTCCTTTTACTGGAATATATTTAAACACCGTATTTTGTGATCATACCTTGTTATGGGTTCCATCTGTATGTCCTCCTATAGCCTCATGTGATCATGGGTGGGGCTTTTCAGAGATGGCTGGGTCTAGGCTGTGTGAATGCAGATGAAGGGTGTGATACTCAGATAAAGTGTGTGCAGTACTGGATTAGTCTACTAATCCTTTTATTAGTTCTGGGTGTGGGCAATGAGTGTGAGTGGCATTACCCACAAGGACTGTACCCTGGATGGAATAAAAAGAAAGAGAAACTTGATGCTTTCTACCTCCTGGCTACCCTGCCACGAACTGTTTATCCTATGCCATTTCTCTGTCATGCTGCCCTGCCCTGGATCCAGCCAACTAAGGACTGAGTCCTCTACAAACTGGAAGCTGAAATAAATCTTCCCTGCTTTTACTGGTGAGTGTTTGGTATTTTGTCTCAACAACAAGAAAAGCCACTAAGATAGGCCCAGTATATTTTCCAGAATCCCACAACTCATGTTTTCATTATTATTTCTTCATGTCGATGCACTTCTCTATTAACTCACCCATTTTTAAAATTCAAATATAAAGTGTCTCACTTTTAAATGCTTTTACTTGAGATATTTAACAATATAGTGAAAAGTATAATATGAATACAAGTATACTATATTCATCATTTTAGAATGAAATCCCTTAATCTATATTTGTTTTAACTGTGTTGTAAAAGTAGTCTCAAACAGAAATGAAAGGCAAATTTCTTGTAGATACTGTGGCATCCAGATGATTGGCAGCAGAGAAGAGGAAATAAAGAAAAACGTATATTGGGCAATTACTTTGCTATCTTGGAATTCTTCATGCTATTAATTACTGCTGTAGCTTTGTAAGGCAAGTCATCTTTTCCAACACATAATATTGCTTCTGTTCATTTGTGATTTAACAACTACAAAAAGTCAATTTTCTGTGCCAAAGAACCCCTAGTTTCACTGAATGAAGACCAGTATCTTGGCACACCATCTTAAGCAATGCCATCCCAAATAAACCCATGCCTTTCTGATTCCAACTCCTTTGTCCAGAATGATCACTGGCCTTTCAAGCAAGACAGGTGCAATTTCTTTCTTATCAGCCTCTGTAATGCACCATAATGATGTGTGGTGGGAGTGTGAGAAACGAAATCAGATAAGAAGCAGAACCTTAAAATTCACACGTGGAGGCAGAAACTTAAATTATTCTCAACAGTTTGTAAAAAGTGGACATAATCAATTTCTCACTGTGTTTTCAGTAAAAGAGTGTGCATAAATGGTTCTTCTTGCATTTATTTACTATTTAACATGAAAACAGATTGTATTGTTTTCCTCATTCAACGTACAGCTATTGAGCACCTGTTCCGTATTCAAAAATGTGTCAGTAGAGACACAGGAATAGCAAGACTATGTCTCTGCTTTTGAACAGTTAGCAGCCCAGGGAGAGTGAGAATCCTACCCTATCTCTTGAGGCAGCAATAATGCATAGGCATGTCATCAGCACAAAACATGGAAAAAATGAGGAGCAATGATGATAGTATAGGCTGTGGATTTTGGCAGCTTTGGGGGTTAAAAATGAACTACTGGCATAATGGCTCATCCCACTTTTCAATGCATAAGCAGAGCCAATTTCACTTTTATCCATGAGACCATGAGAGGATTTTAGATAAAGCAATGGCATTCCATATCTATACTTTTTCCAATATATTGATGTAAGTTGAAAAGGAAGGGTGTCTTAAATGAAATAAGAAAGAGCTAAATACAACCCATAATGTAGGTTATACAAATTTGTCCAATGCCAAAATACTCATCACTGACTAGAATTCTGTATTCATAGACCTTTGGAAAATGTCTAGTTTCATTTCCCCATTATAAAGGCAGGTAGCAAACAATAACCACACTTCAGTCCAGGTAATGGGTAAAGAGGATAAAAAGTGTACAAGCTGAATGCATATGAGCTACCAAGTACCTAATGAACTGAGAACAAGAACTGGACAGTCATAGATAGGGAAACTGAGTGTTTCTTCCTTTCATAGTCATTGAACCATGACAAAGTCCAAGCACAATATGCAAAAAGAACAAGACAATGATCCTCAAGGAAAAACAAGAAAACTGGTGGGCTCCAGGAAGGGAGTGAAATGGGAGGAGGAGAGGAAAATAAAGGCAAAGAAGGAGAAAGATTATAAATTCACAGATGACTCTTGATGAACCTTTTGGTGAATATTTTTCCATCTATATTCAAACAACTGCTATCTGACAATCCTATATTTGTTGCTCTTTGCACAAGGGTTTAGCTTGTGCACCAAAATACAACTGTTGGTTCATCATAGACAATAATGATATCTGTGTTGAATCAAAGACAATACACGGTGATTATGAATTTTGAACATTTTATTAAAAGAGCTAAGAATGATAGTTTTCAGCATGCCTTTTATATTTAATTAAGCTGAGTAGATTTTATTCACTGTGATTTGGTGAGGAAAATGGAGAAAATGAAAGCAGCAGGTCACAATATTGTTTATGCCTAGGGACATGAAATTTTTTTAATGGGATAACACTGTCACTTTGTTATAGCTGACCACGCTGTTTCAGAGCAGTGACTATTGGATTATTTTCCTTGTATCTCCTATGCATAATATAGAACCAGATATATCCAGCCATTCAGTAAGAGCTTCTTGTATAAAATAAAATAAAAACTGGATTTTAATGAGTGAGAAACAGAGAAGTTAAGTTCTATTTTCATACAAAACAAGAAGGGTCAATTTGTGATAAAGTGTTACCGTAAAAACATTCAGGCCCTTTGAATTTTTTTTTTTTTTTTTTTTTTTTTTTAGCACGGATCAAACTCACAACCTCACACTTGTCAGGCAAGAGCTGAGCTAAATCCCTGGTCCCTCCTTTGAACCATTTTAATCCTATCACTTTACATACTGCACCCAAACACAGCTTTGGGTTCCTAAATATCCTTCAGCAGAGATGCAATTTAGGTAATGCAAAATTAAAAGTCGATAACAGGGCTTTGTGAAGAGAGGCAAGAAAATATATGTGTGACAATACCTTATACATGTATTTACTTTTAATATAAATGCTAATTGTATTTATTAGGCACAATGTAACATTTTTATCTGTGAATACCTTGTTCAAAGTTTCAGTTAATTAACATACCCATTTCCTCATCATGGTGACCACAGGTCAAAATAATGTTGCCTGCATTTCAAAATTGTAAATAGATTTTTAACACGTGTACCATCATTTTTTAGCTGAGGATCTGGGATCCAAGTACCACTGGATGTTAGAGCATAAAAGTCCATGTTTGTACATCTCTAGGCAATCAGAGTGCACAATGGCTGAGGTCAGACTTTCACTGTACCTGAGCCCAGTGACTCTTACAGAAACTCGGGTTCTAATTCATCAAATCCAGGGCAAGGCTGGAGAGTGCATTCCTAACTCGCAGAGGCTTCCCAGACTCCTGGGTTGCAGACCACAGTTTTAGTAGCAAGACTGCACTTTGAGGGGCCAGCTACAGAGAGAGCTGGACAAACGAGAGGACTGAGTGACATATTCGCTGTTGAGAGAGCCTGGCTGTGGAGAGAGACCCTTATTGGAATAAAATAGGAACAAAACATGTGGGTGGCACAGTCATAAACTGAGATGGAAAGATGGGAAAAAGAAAAGCTGTGAGGGGTGCAGAGTGTTCTTTCACAGCTTCAAAGTGAAGGACAAAGTCTTTCCAGAAAGGAGAAACGAGCCACGTGAAAGAAAGGTCAAAAAAACCTCATTAACAAAAACCCTGAACTGTTTATGTGTTCTGAGATTCTGAAAGAAATATATATATATATATATATATTCCATATATATTTCAATTCATAGTCTAATGCAGTGGTGGCGAATCTATGGTACACATGCCTCAGCAGACAATATCATTAAAAGAAAGGTTCACTATCATAGGTCTAATGTTCTTAGAGGAACTTAGTGCTCATACTATGACTTACCAAAAACCTGCTCCTTAGGAGAACTGTCTGGTGACTCTTCTAGGAAAAAGCAAAAGGTCAAATAAATCTTTCTTTGTTATAGCTCCATACATATCTCTTCGTGTCCTAAAACATTCTCACCCTTATACTTCCATTCTCAGAATAATGTAAAGTCAGTGGACTGGCTGAGCTGATATGATCGGGGATTGTTCCTGGACACCTATGAAAATCCAATTGAAGGATATTCTAGCCTCATATATAAATGTATTTGCATTTGGTACAGATATCTTCCCCTATACTTTAAAACTCTAAACTTTTATAATACTTGATATAATGTAAATGCTATGTAAATAATGGTTCTACTGTATTTTAAGGGAGTAATGGCACCCATCACTACCCTAGGATAACCTCTTTAGCCAAGTCAGTGGCTAAATAATTTTCCATTCATGTTTGCTTGAATCTGTTCATGTGGAAACTACAGATGAACTGTGAGCATGTTGGAGTGGGGAGAGGTGACTGTATTTAGTGCTCAAACCAAGCATAATTAGGATTTAATCTTAAAGTACAAAAAATGCAGGTAGGTATAGGAGGGAGGAGGCTGGAGTGGGGAAGAATGGCTGCTAACTTTTCTATTTACTTGTGCGATGTAACTGATTTGCACAGTCTAAAAAAATTCATCTCTCTCTCTCTTACACACACACACACACACACACACGGAACTTATCATGGGAAAATGAAGTATTTTGTTTACTTTCACTTTCTTTTCCTACTAAAACCTCAGAAGACACATTAGTCATGAAAAAGTAGGCTGTAAGTACCTTCAGTTATATGTAGGATTGCAACCTTGATGAGGGAAGAGAGCTGATACTCAAACTGAACAGCCCCATTTAAATCACACCGTGTGTGCTTCCAACTTTAGCAAAGTTCCCCACATGGCAGCTATGAATCAATACTCTTCAATTTGAGGGCTGGGGATTTAGGGCAGTCACATAAGTGCCTGCCTGGCAAGCAGGAGGACATGAGTTCAATCCCCGGTACCAAAAAAAATATACTCTTCAATTTGGAAGGCACAACTTAAGGTTCTTTTGGGGAGGGAAATAGGCAGCATGCTTAATATGAGCTTAAGTGTTAGCACATTCAATAAACACCCATTCTCTGATGCATTATTAAATTGCTAGTCTGATAAAGCTCCTGAAAAGAATTCCCAGAACAGACCTACTATGCAGAAATTACACTGCTTTGATGCTTGACTCAGAAGTGATGTTTTTCATTAGTCGGACTAACAGTGGCAAATTATCAAGTCTTAGAATAAAGATTCCATGGAAAGTGAGACTTTTGGAACTCTGTTCACTTGGGAGACATAATAATGATGAAATTAGAAGATAAAAAATTTTTGAATATTACTACACACTAGATACCATGTTCCCTTTCCATCATCACATGGAATATTTATAAAAATATTTGAAGTAGTTACTCTCATCAATTTGTCTTATAAAAAGAAGTTAAATCAATCAAGGACAACATGAATGATGAATTTCAATCTTAGATTTAACTACTAGTAACTGAAATCTGGGATTTTTGAGTAGACCCAAAGTCCATTTGCAACCAATATAACTACTACCTCACAGTAGTGTCAAATTTACTGCAAAAATAAAGATTACTTACAATTTTGTTTTGTTTTGTTTTGTTTTGCTTTGTTTTGTTTGTCTTTTTGAGACAGAGTCTCACGGTGCAGTTCAGGCTGGCCTTGGGCCAACTTGGAGCCCAGGCTGATCTCAAACTTGCAACAATCTTCCTGCCTCAGCCTCCCCAGTGCTGGGATTACAGGAGTGTGCCACCATGCCCGGCTACTTAGAGTGTTTAAGTGTTTCAAAAACTAGCAGCACTGGCTCACATGTATTAGGGTAGTAGGCCTTGTTTGAAACATATATATTTCAGAATTACCATTGGAAAAGCCAAATAAAACATCCAACAACCATTTTTAGCATTTGGGCCGTCTCTTGCTAGGTTTATGGGAAATAGCACATGTGTACAAAACTTGGTTCTTGAGAGGTACAATGACATGTTCAAATATTTTCTAGTGGGTCTATTTCTGCTCATGATCTTAAATGCCTTGCCTTGCCCTTCGTATTCTGCCCAAACATATTTAAAATACAACACAATGTGAAGTGTGTGGTCACACTGAAAATCATACTTCACAACACTTTTGCTCCGTATCTTCTGATCAGTGCTAGCTCCTATCAAGGTGATGGTTGGGCTTTACCCCAAACCCTTCCCTCCTCCAATCTTCTGCACATCTCCCAGATCCTTTGGCTGTGAATGGCAATAAATCCCATCTGAAGGCCCAGCTTCATCCAGAATCAGTGCTGAGAATGGCAGGAAGCGTCAGTAAGCTCAGTCCCAGCAGAGAAGCCAGAAGGGAAGGGGTAGTAAGTGTCACTGTATTTGCTTCATGGATCTTGTAGCATCCAAACACCGCAGATGGCATTACCCCCAACAGACAGATGAGAACATTGAAGCTGAGAAGATTAAAAGCACTTGGCCCCAGTTGCACAGTGCCCCTGGTTAAAAAAAATCAAAAAAGCAAACAGAGAAAGCAAAACCTACATGTTGATTTCCTGCCTCCTAGGTTGAAAAACGTGAAATATAGTTTTCAGGTTTTCCTGGAAAATTTTGTAGAATAGTGAGAACAAAAATCAAAGTTAAGTTTTAGTACAATACATCGGCAAGATGGTTGATCCATCTTTCTGTACACTTTTTACAAAAGATGGTTATCAGAACACACATGACTCAGGCAGGCTAGTTTTGTACACGGACACCAAGGCCAAGTTGATTTCACCCTGACTACAGCCCACAGTGAAACAGATCACTGGATATGTACCTTAACTATTTACATCCAGTAAGTAGATACAGTGTGAAGTGTCATAAGCAGCATGAGTCTTTCACAGGGAGTGACAGGCTCTCACTTTTGGTCCTACTGCTGTGCCTCTTACCACACTCTGGTACCTGTTGTCTTTCTTGCTTGGAAGGTGCTGGGAGGGTGAAGATGGTTGGAGATGAGGTCCAAAAGAAAACTAGGTTGACCTTGGTGTAAAAGCCATTTCCTACTGTGCCAGTCTGGAATCTTACGAAAATGAACCAGGTCCCTAGTCTCATACTCAAACTCAGCCTCACATCAACCAGATGCTGAAGTAACGAAGCAGGGATTATCCTGCCTGCCTAAGACATATACTGACCCAAGATGTTTAAAGGGTATGATCAATTGTTTAGATTTCACCTGACTCATACTTTATAGGAAACAAGGAAGATCAAGGAATAAACCAAATGACACCCCTGCAAAGATGGAAATCTAGAGATTGAGATATTCTCCAGGACAACAGATCTATATCAAGGGGGAAAAAGAAAAGTCAGTAGGAATTAGAAAAGACGGGACAGATCACCAGCAGTTGGAAAACCTAGCGCTAACTTTGATTCTGATTTGGACAGAATGTTCAAAGTGTGCCTTACACTGCAATGGAATCTTACTAAAATGAACCAGGAACCTAGTCCTATACTCAAACTCAGCCTCACATCAACCAGATACTGAAGTAAAGAAACAGAGTTGGCATCTTCAGCTGGCATCATTACCTATTCCATCCTGGCCTCCACCTTCACCTACTTACTGACCAAGATGGGTCTGATGCTCAGCCTACGTCACATGAGGAAGCGGCTGGTTCTAAACTCATCACTTAACCCAAGAACTAGAACGAGGCTATGGTCTGTTACTCAGGGTTATTTCTTTCATTCTTCAGTTTATTCATTTTGCATGCATTAGTGACCTTGTGCTTGGTATTAAACATCATGCTTGGTAATGGAACTATGTGGGAGAGAAGTGGGAGCCTGGTCTTCATGGATTTATATGTGATGTATCAGGGTGGTAGATGTTAAGCAAATACAAATACACACCAGTAACTATGTTCTTTCAAATGAGATGTGACAGGTGTAATATGGGAGAAGTACAAGGTTGGAGGGTGAGACTAAAAGTGAGGTAAAGGATGAACAAGAGCCGCACCCAGGACAAGCACAGGCAGGGAGCAGATAATGGGAATGAACAGCAAGGCTGGTTGTGCTGAAGGCCCTGGAAAAAGGCTGAGCACTGGGAGATGCAGCTGCAAGCCTGTGCTGGCAAGGCCCGTGGACACACTGGACTGCAGCACACAAAGCCCTGGCCGCTCCCAGCTAGACGTCCTTATAAACACCGCACAGCTCTCACGCTGAGGATTGAGATGGACCTGAGGTGTCAGTACAAAAGAAAGGGATGGGGTGGGCGGAGGAGAAAGAAAGGAATTGAGAATCAAAGAATTTGTGTTCTTCAATAAAGAACCACAGAGATGTCTAACAGAATTCCGGGCCTTGTCTTCAGCAACCGGAAACAAAACCAAAACAGTCGTCATCTGCATCAGTCCTCTTTTCTGCGTGGGTCTAGTTAACACAGTTTACAGAAAAATAAAATGGAGCAAAGCAGAAAAATAAAGAAATACAGCAATATGCAAGAGAAAAGGGGTCAGAAGATGTGTTCCACCTGTGAGTCACTACAAGAAGGAGAAAAGGGCCGAAGGAAAGGACAGCCAAAGGCTACAATGTCATAAAGCAGCACAGTGGTGACAGAGAAGAGAAATCTGGACAATTTTACCAACTGGAAACAGTGCACAGGTTTACGAAAAGTAAAACATTTGAAAATAATGCATTTCTTTGGACAGACATAAAATTCTGCTTTCTGTCTAGTCATCCTGGAGTCCAAATGACCTGGCCCAGCTCTGTCTCTCCCTCCTGTGGGAATCTGGCCTGGAATGTGAGTCTGTTTCCTTTTCTGTACAATGGAATGAAGCTCTGTCCCCAGGTTGTCCAAGGAGGAAATGAGATAACATTCAGAATAATCACAACTGCTGTCACTTAACAGGTACATCATGAATGCTAATGCTTTTGTTATGAGTCACAGAAGCTCTAAAATATGGTGTCACATCAAAACTAGATACATAGATGATGAAAATAAGAGGTGATTCATTCACAAAGAAGAGCAAGGTTTTGCTTTTGGTGTGCAAGCATGTGTACATGTGTGTGTGTGTGCACATATGTGTGTGTGTGTGTCCTACTGCCATGCTGTTACCATAGAGAAGGTACTTGAGAAACTTCAGTTGAATAAATGGGAACACTACAAATCTATTTTTGTTATTTGTTACTGAAAATAATTTAAAGTTTTAATTTCTGAAAAGTACTGTATTCAGAAAACAGTTTCAACTATGAAGTACACATGCGCACCACAAAATAGTTCCAATGGTATCCCTTCCATAAACTCAACATATTCCAATAGAAGGTCACTGGCAATGAGAGAAATATAGTTTGTCAAGGAAATAATGAGCCTCACAAGAGGAAAACGGGTGAAGACATATAGCTGGTTATATAGGCAGGGGTCTCCTAATAACCCTTAAGAGTCATGCTCCAGCCAGCTTTGACCCAAGGCTGTCCAGAAACATCTGAGCTATTATTAGCATCCTCCACCACATACATGCATACACACATACACACATGTATACATGCAGATATACATGCCTATATACATACACACATATATTTTTCCAGATTCCCGAACTCACATTCTCAATACTATTTCTCCACTGCAATGCTTTATTCCATAAATTTATCCCTGTTCTAGAAATTCAAATATAATTTGCCCCACTTTAAATCTTTTTACTAAATGTCTTTGATACCATAGTATAAATTTCTGTGCCAGCATTTTAAGTGAAACAATTCATAATCAATTTCCATGATTTATTAATATTTCTGTTAATTACATTTTAAAATGTGTATGAATGGAGACAAACGTAAAGCATAACTTTCTTGTAGAAACTGTATCCAGGTAATAGGTGACACAGAAGGGGAAGTAAATAAAAAGATATGTTTGACAATAATTGTACCATCTTGGAATTCTCCAGCCAGTTAGATTACTGCCATCCCTAGTTATAAGGCAAGTCAGATTTCCCAACTTACACCATTTTTGCTTTTTATTTGTAATTTAAAACCAGAAAAAAGCCAATTTCTCTGCGCCCTGCAAAAGATCAAGGGTTCACTGAATGAAGACCAACGGATATCGTTTCAAACTGTCACCTAAATAAATCCATGTTTCTTAGAGTTCATCTCCTTTGTCCAGAATCAGTGCTGTCATTTCACTGAAGGAAGGTTCATTCTCATTCCATGTCAGCCTCCATAATACACCCAAGGGTGTGCGGCAGTAGAAGAGATGGGGAAATAGAAATGGGTAGGAAACAAAATTTCACATCCACACATGGAATCACAAACTTAAAATTATTTTCTGAAAACCTAACATAACTGATTTTTCAGTATGTTTTAGGTGAATGAGTTTGTAGAAATGGTAATTGTTATATTAATTCAATGTTTCAAAGAAAAACAGATTTATTTTATTTTCACTCATTCAGCCAAACATTCTTGAGCCCCGGCTCTATGCTAACACTGTGATGCTGCAGCCACAAAGAAATAGCAAGACCCTGCCTCTGCTTGGGAATAATTCCCGGTAGAATGAGAATGAGAATTTTACCATATCTCTCGAGGCAGCGATAATGCTGAGAGCTTGGACCCTGTGGTGGACGAAGGAAAGCTTGGGACAGAGAAATTTAGTGTGTCAAGGAAATAATGAACCTCACAAGAGGAAAATGGGTAAAGACATATAGCTAGCTTCAGTTGAGGCTGGTACACAGCAGCAAAGGTACGCCTTTGTTACTGATTTGACTCAAATCTCATTAGAAAAGCAAACCTTAGTCAATAAGTCATGTTGCGTATTATGCTCAGAAAGTCTGTTCCAGGATTTAAGAAATCTTAGGAATTAACATGCCTCAAACTTTAATATGGCTTTTTTACTGATCTATGTCCAGTTCTGTACTTCATGTCACACACACGCATGCAGAAAAACATAGTCCTGTGCTGTAGCCTTAAGAAAGCTTTTTATTCTCTGTAAACTACTCTATTTCAAGTGGAAACTCTATCCGATTTACAAATACAGGAAGAAAACAGCAATACAGAAAACAGGTTAAGAGATTCAACAGTCAAGTTTCTGCAGCAGACACTTTAGAAAAAATGGTTGAAAAGATATAAATCAAGATAAAGTAAATATGTGAAGCACAGGCAAAAGGGATGAGTTAGAAAAACTTCATCAGTATTCATGCCATGTTTGGTGGATTAAAATTATCCTTAGCTATTATTATGCTAATGCCATACTTTACATATCTAAAACTCAGTTTAATATGTTTGTTATATTAAAACCCAAGCATTATTATTTTTAAAATTTCCAGGCTTATTGAGTTGTAAATGGCAAATTAAATTTTACGTATTTAAAGTATGTAGGCTGGGCGTGGTGATGCACAACTGTAATTCCAGCACTTGGGAGAGTGAGGCAGGAGGATCACCAGGAGTTCAAGGCCAGCCTAGGCTACATAATGAGTTCAAGGTCAGCCTGAACTGTATAGAGAGATCCTAGCTCAATAAATAAATAAAATAAAGTACATAAGTAAAGTTCATAAGTAAAATAAAGTATACCATGTGATAATTTATTGTATACACACATTTCAAAACTATTGCCACAAGCAAACTAAATATTCCTTCGCAGGCAGACCTTTTTTTCCTGTTCAGAGAACACTTAATGACCCAGTCCCTTAATAAATTTTAAGTGTAGGATACAGTACCATTACCTGAAGTCACCATATCATACTTAGTATCTCCAGAATTTATTCCTATCTTTGGAATGGAATTTATTTTAACAGATGTTATATTAACTTCATCAATCATAATTCTAGCCATTGACAGGAAAATGAGATGTTTGGATATATGTAAACAATGTACAGTGCCTGAATCAAGCTAGTGAACATATTCAGCACCTAATTTACCTATCATTTTCTGGGACCAGATATTTGAAATCGACTCTTAGCTGTCTTGAAATATTCATTACTATGGACCATACTTACCCTGCTGTGGGGCAGATCATAAACTGGTTTCGCCTGTCTACCTAACACCTTGTACCTCTGACCAGCCACTCCCTGTTCTCACTCTTCTCTGCTTCCACCTCGGCCACCTCGGCCACTGGCAGTCACTCTTCTACTTCCTACTTCTACGAGTTCGAGTCTTTGAAATCGCACAGATAAGCAACGTCATACGGTATTTGCCTTTCTGGTTTTAGATTACTGCACTTAGTATAAAGCTTGGCAGGCTTATCTGTGTTGTTGCAGTTGACAGCATTTCCCTTTTTAAAGGTAAATAGTATTCCACTGCAAGCACGTACCATTTATTTTCTTAACCTATTCATTGGCTGAGGGACACTTGGTTTGATTCCACATGATGGCCATTGTAAATAAGCCTACAGAGAACATGAAAATATAGATCATCTTTCAACATGGTAAACCCAATTCCTTTGGATATGTAACTAGATGTGGGATTGCTGGATAACATAGTAAGTTTTTAAATAAATCTTCACATTGTTTTCAGGCATGGTTGTATTAATTTATGCACCAACCAATCACATTCAGAGTTCCTTGGCTATGTATCCTCACAAATATTGATCTTCCGTGTTTTTGATGATAGCCAATAGATATGAGGTGACATCTCACTGAAATTTTTAATTTGCATTTCCCTAATGGTCAGGGATATGGAGCATTTTTTCATGCAATTTGAAATCATTTTTATTTCATCTTTTGAGAAATACTTTTACAGGTCTTTTGTTCATTTTTAAAGTTGGGTTATTTGTTTTCTTCCTATTGAGATGGATTTTCTTAGAAATTTTGTACAATAATCTCATATCAGATATGGTTTGAAATGTCTTCTCCAACTTTGAGGGTCTTTCACTTTATTACTTGTTTGCTTTGCTATGTGGAGGCCTTTTAGATTGATACAATCCCTTTTGTTTATTCTGATTTTGTTGTTGCTGTTGTTGTTTTGGGGTTTTTGCTTTTTTTCTTGTCTTTTTTTGCTTTGTTTGGCTTTTTATGATCATATCTAAAAAATAATTGCCCAAATGAGGGCTGTGAGGGCTTCTTCTATTTTTATAATTGTAAGTCTTATATTTAAGTTTTCAAATCATTGTAAGTTGGTGAAGAGTCATTTCTGCTGCTACTTTAAAAATTCTTTTGGGTGGTTTTTATAATTTGATCATGGTACGTCTCAGGAAATATTTTCATTGGTTTTTCTTGGGAATTTTGGGAATTCATGAATCTGGACTTTAGCATTTCTCCCAAATTTTGATAAATTTTCTTACACTTTTTAAAAAATAAGATTTCCTCTCTTTTTATCTTTCTACTCTTTCCAAAACTCAAAGCATTTATTCATTTGCTGTATGGTGTCCCATAAATCTTACGTGATTTATTCATTCTTTTTTTTTCCTTCTTTTTGTCTCTCTAATTTCAAATGACTTTTATTTTGTTTCTTCTATGTAGAAAGAATTTCCTTTTAAATTTTTCAATTCGGTCATAGCATTCTTTATCTCTAGGATTTCCATTTGGTTCTTTTTGTGGTTTCTAGTTGTTCATTTTGCTTATGTATTGTTTTTGTTTTGTTTAGTTGTCTAAATATATTCTCTTGACTCCCATCAAGCTACCTTAAGATGACTACTTTGAATTATTTGTCAAACAGTTTATAGCTCTGTGTCTCATTTGGTAGAGCATTATTAATATTTTTATGGTGTTACACTTGTCTGACCCTTCCTTTATCCTGGTGGCCTTGCATTGGATTCCATGTTTTTGAAGGGTCAAACTCTATGTGTATTCTTTACAGAACAGTTTTAGTAAGTAAAGGCTTTTTCCTTCTGGGTTCTCAGGATAATGGGATTGCCTCTAAATTTTCATTCAAATATAGGTGTAACTGGGTAATGTGGTTTCTATTGGGTCTGCAGTGTACACTGTCATTGGTAAGCCTATCATTAAGCCCTAGGCAGTCACATCTCAGTAAGGACCCTGAGAAAATGGGGCTGCCTGCAGTACCTTGGTCCACAAAGCAGACATGGCAACAAGAATCCATGGTAGAATCTGGAGACAGTGACTCTGTTACCAGTGCATAGAAAGATACAGCTTTTATGGTCCCTTGCATTACTCCAGGGGTCACTAGATGGGCAGGACTCATCCTTGTCAATGATTCAGACAAGCTAGAATTGGTCAAATACAGCTCTAGGATCCAGAGTCCAGAGCAAGTTTAGAAAGCCTGTACCTAGGACTGACATAGATGTGTCACCTGCTGAATCTGTTGGTGGATGATGCTGATGCTAAGACAAAGGCCAAACAGAGGTACAAAAGAGTGCATAAGGGGATGGAAGTGTTTTTGGGTGAGTTAGGTGGTGCCCACTAACTTTTCCAGACGAAATGTTTGCAGAGTGTACTTTTAGTGCGTACTTTGATGTAATATCAATACAGTTCTACTTGGCTCTCTCTGTCTTTCACACATAGGTACTTGCACACATTACCCTCACAATTTCCAAACAAATTGGTACTTTGAGTGCTCAAAATAAACATTGCTGTTGGCGAAGCAAATCCCAGGAAGTCTTTATTATTTTTAAAGGGAACTCTTTCTTCTGGAATATACAACTATGAAAATTTTCTCGCATATTTACTGTATTTCTACCTTAACCACATCCATTCTAGAATATGAAGGTTGCAATATGAAACATTAAGTGTATTCATTATCTTAGTGCACATAAAATTCATGAACACTAAATTCTAATAAAATTTTGCCGGTAGTCACATATCTCTCATTTTTGCTTTTATGGAATACTTCTAAGGGAAGGTAAAAACAATTCATTCTTTTACCACTTAAATACCTTCAAATATAAAAATCCTTTCAGCATTAAATCAGAAAGATTTTAAAATAATGTTCTTTGCCATATTTTTGTTTTTATTTATGACTCAAACTCCCACTTTGAAGAAGAAAAAACTGGAATGATTTTTGCTCTTTTCAACACAATGATTAAACACAATGATAATAACTCATAGAAAGTGACACACTCTCTAGTACTGCCATGATAGAAATTAATATTTTAATAGTATATTATTTTATTTGTGAAAAAATTGAATATCTACAAGTAGATAGTCTAATAATAATTTTCGTACAACCTAAATAAACATCAGAATGTATTCTTTTCCTAGATTTCTAATTAAATGTAGTTCAATAACTAAATCATTGATTAACTTTTCAATGACTAAGCAAGTAAGCTAATATTTTAAAAAGTAAAACCACTAAAGAATGAACAATAAAGATGTAATATATTAACTAATTTTCAGGTTTCCGTTTGAAATTTCTATCCATTGGCTTTGTCACTTATTTCCAGCTCATATTCTCAAGCTGTGTTTGACATTCACCTGTCAGCAACATAGCTTATAGCATATAGAAGACAAGATCTGATTTATCTATGTTTCAAAAATAAAATTGTTTCAGGAGGTTAGACTTTCCCACTATGAGCACTTCTGTCTGAACCAAGAGATTCCTTCAAGGAGTGGAAAACTGTATTCCTCAATGATCCGTTCTGTGGTTTTAAGTCAGGTTTGGAACACTGCAAAGAACATCACAGCCCCAAATTAATACAGCGGGCTATCTTTCAGTACTATCAGAAAAGGAAGGATTTATGAACCTCCAGTACTTCCAGGATATAATATAAACTTATCTCCCTCTGAAATAACTAACTTTGAAAGAGGAGTATAACTTCAATGATTAATTTATTGGAATTTCTTCTATTTAAAATAATTCTGCTTTTTATATCCCCTTTTCTCTCTCCACCTGCTGGGATGGACCCAGCCTTGAGTGGCATATTTATTTCCCAAGCATGGTTTTCTGTTGAGAAGATTATCATGAATTTGTACACACAAATCCCTAGAGATAACCTCTTCTACATAGTTTATATGCAAGTATTCCCGACCTCTTTATTTTATACTTATTTATTCTGTTTTCTCCCAACAGGAGAATAAGCCAAATTGTGATAAAAAGCACATGTGTGGCCAACCCAGTAGATGGGGACTCTGGTTAACATGCAGGTATGACTGAGGCACCCTCATAACGGATTGGAAAAACAAAGTAAGCATTAGGACCCATTCTGCATAAAACAGCATCCTTTCTATCAGCTTGGCAAAGCTGGGGGACACATTTCAGGGGAGACTTAAGCCAGTGTGAAAGTCTGGGAAAATCAAAACCTGCACATTGAAAGTGTAAAGGCAAAAGAGCACAGGTTCTAAGACCCAAGTCTGCTCCTGGCTCAGCACTAAGAATGTGAGTGACTCAGGGTAAGGTCTTCACCTCTATGGGTTTTATCTTTCTGATCTCTGAAACGAAAGAATTAAAAATGATTCACAAGGTACTTTGTTCTCCAAACACTGGCATTTAATAGGTCCTGTGTAAATGAGTACTGAATACAAATGCCTACTACTGTTAGAGTTTTTTAAAAAATGGTCAGGCAATATACCCTTTGTAGACTTTGTAGACTGAACCAAAGTGGAGGGAGTACAGAACAAACAGTGAGGTGAAAAGTCAATCTCAAAAGACTGTACAGAGACTGTAAAGAGACAGAAGTAGTAATATTCCTGGGGCAGAAACCAGAGCAATTCTAGCAGAGATACTCGTACACAGGTTGCATTCAGAACATTCAACCAAAATTCATAGGTGTTCATATGATTTTCTGCAGAGAACAGATAGGAAGCTGAGTGTCACCCAGGGGAGCAGTTTGATTCAGGATCATAATGGGAGTGGGGTAGAAGAAAAAAGAATGAGAGATGGCAGAGAGAGACAGAGACAGAAACAGAGAAATGTAACTTCCTCAGTTCTGTACCAGGAATCTAATAACTCTCAAATGTAATTTGTCCACCCTAACCACATGATAATACTAAATTGTTTGGTTACTGCCAGGGTGAACCAACCAGAAGCATGTTCTGGAAGCGGCACAAGCAGAAGGAATAGGAGTATGGTCACTGCCTGATATGGAGAAATCACTTTTGTTTTCCTGCTGAGATTTGCAGTCATAAAGTACAGGATGTGGATGATCCCTGTTGTACTCAAATATTTCAAAGTTTCTCTCTATCTATGTGCAGCAAGGCTATGTCAGTGGAAAGTCATAGGATCATCCATGTCCTATGCAAGAGAATCAAAGTTCCTTTTCCATAAAAACAAGATATATAGCCTGTCCTAAAACTTTCTGCCAAAAAAACTTGATGCACTTTGTATCAAATTTGTCACTGTGTTTATTTCGTGTGAGTTACTTAAGGTCTGTATTTCTTAGTCACCTTATTTATAAAATGGGTAGACATGGGTAAGCATATGGGAAACAGCAAAAAAGGCTAGTGTTTAACACATAATAACCGCTATAAGAAGTTTATTGTTGTGATTTTCATCATTTCAACACACTTGAGGACCCTAGTAGCCACCCCATCTGCTTTTAATAATTTGGAAGTTAGGCAGAGAGCCCACACTATTTCAGGGACTAATCAATGAGAGAGACACACATTTCAGTAACTTAAACTAACCTACCAAAAACTAAAATGAAGGATCTAGTCATAAGAGAATCTTTTTTTTTTTTGTTATTCACTCAGCTCCTAAAGGCTCTTTTTTACATGGATGAACAAAAAATTGATTGCAATATTTTGTACCTACAGACAGTCTGTCTACCCGAGAGAGGACGCCAAATAGGATTGCCATGGGATATAAAAGTTCAAAGGTAAGGAAAGAGCTCTTGCCCAGTGAATTGCAGATCAAATTTACATGAAATGTTTGGCCAAGAGGAATGTGTCTTTTTCCCTTAAATTTACATTGTTCCTGAAGGTGCCCCTAAGGCCTTCTTGATTTCCATGTGCAGTCCAATCTATTAAGCAAGAATTTTCAATGGTTATAACTCTGGCTGACACTGATACAGTGACTGAGAGAGGAAAATAATGAGTAACTAAAATTACAGAATATTTTAACCTCAGCATTTTGACAGTGAGAATATTCAATAAAAATACAATTTAGCACAAATATAAGATTAAGTGAATATTATTATGAGAAAATGAAATAGAATGCTAAGGATATAAATAATACTGAAGTTCTTTTTTAAACCAAATTAAGAACTACTCAGAACAGCTAGAAGAATCATACAATTGGTGACCAAAAACAGCAAAATTTGATTTAGGAAAAAATTAAAATTTTAGAGAAATAATTGATGGAAAATAAAACTAACACTAGCTAAAACTTTCCATAGTAATATCTATTGACCAAAACTGGTAAAAGAATAGTATTTTCTTACTAAATTTGATATTAGATCACTTCTCGGCCTTTTGGCTAAGATCAAGTGTTAATTTGATATTAGAAAAATGGTTTCGTGTGAAATATGACCAAAAAATAATTTAAAAGCCACAGCTGATGAGATGACATAGATGAATCATAATGCATCAACTTATCAATACTGATAGACATTGAAATCCAATTAAAATAAGTGGAGTAGAATAAAAATTAAAACTATGAATAGCTTAACCCTGTTATATTTAAAATTAACACTAATAGATTTTACTCCAGAAGACCTCTCAAAATTTTTACTAAACCAAATTCATAAATTATGGTGTAAATTGATTAAATATTGGCACTTATAAATGGACTTACAATATCTTTATATTTAAATTGAGTCAAAGTTTCAGAATCAAATTGTGGGGGTCAAATGAGTCAATATATATGACAGTAGCTCTGTTTAAGAGGCTCATCTATTTGATTTTATGATTCTGATATTTATGTAATAAATAATAAGTAAATGAAATAAGTATTTATTATGAAGAAAATATGAAATCACCAGTACCTGTGCTCTGAGATTTTAGGTAGCAGTTGGCTATTTGTTGAGTTCACTTATTGATTTCCAGAACAGCAACTGTAGCTGAACAGAGCCTTCTAGCTGTTCTGTGGTAAACGGAGTGCAGCAGAGCAGGGCTACGGCCACCGGACAGAAACCAGTAGGAGGCCGTCACAGGTGTCCAAAGGATAAAGGACAGAGGCTGGAATGAAGTACTGCAGGTTGTCACATGTGACACCTTTTCAAAGATGGGAACATAGGCACAAGAGCAGGTGTGGTGGGATGCAAAGCTGAATATACAAGTCTGGGACAAGAGAGAAGAATCAGGTTGTAGTTATCTGTTTAGGAATCAACAGCATACTCATAGTATTATGCATAGGAAACCAGAAGAAAAATTAGAAAAAGAAAAGTCATCCTACAAGTGCTTCCACAATGAGAATCTACACAGTAGAGACTGGACAGAGAAGAAGGTAACAGAAGCCAGGACATGGAAGCAGTAAAAAATGTAATTTTAAGAAAAAGTGACTAAAGTAGGAATAAAGAAGACAGAGATCTTTAAAAAGCTGGATGAAGAGCTTTTCCATGAAGTATTGCAGATAACACCTTTCACCAGTTAGCATAAGTTATGACAGAACAGGAAGTTAAAAAGTGGCATTGTGCCCATAAACAATTCCTAAAGAAATGAGGTGGTATTTAGAGGATGAGGAGGAATTATTGGAAATTTTTTTTTAAATTTCAGGTAGCTGGTACTAAGGTCTGTTTATATGTAGATGGAAATCATGTCAGAAAGACTTGAAATAACTGTAGCATCTAGTTCCTGGCGGTGGTAACACGGATGGAAGCCTCAGATTCAGAAAGAATTTAAGAGACAGGAGTGAACTCAACTAGGAATGAGTCACTGGCTACTCTAGGCCTTACCTTCTTTGCAACAGAAGACTTTGAGGTATGTTGTGTATGAGCTAATCTCAATATTACAATTTCCCTAAACTCACTTATGGTGTGCCATGAGCTATCTATACCATGAGGCTCTTTAAAAATATATAAATGATTAGGGTTCAATCAGTAGGAAATACAATAATGGCACCACTTACCCAATCTTGATGGCATCCCTGTTCAATCAAACATACAAAATTCTAGATGGAGCACTCTTAGGATTTCCCCTAGTATAAATATACTTTAAAGGGGATGCAAAAACAGTTCCTGTATCATGATTCCACCACGATTCCATGCATTTCCCCCATTTATACCTCCTATGGAAAAATGGAATTTGTACAAGATCTCTAATTGAGAAGACAAGGTTTATGAATAAGAACATACATCACATAAAGCAAAAAAATTATTTTGATCCATGATACAGTTTGAGGCAGAAAAATTCACTGATACTTGGGTGGCAAAATAATGGTTGCCTTCTACATTTTCCCAAAATATATTTCACTTTTTATCTCAATTCTAAGGTTAGAAAATTATATGTAGAACTTACAAAGTACTATCTTAAAAAAACTATACTGCCTATCAAACTACATTGTACAATCATATGCAATCAGATTTTTAAAAAGTGTTTGTGAAATAATTTCAATGCTGTAAATGTTGTTTAAGTGGAGAGCAAGTACTTGAATCTAAATTAGAAAATCAAAGCACACAAAAAATAGTGGGACTTGTGTATGGAAGGAAAATATATATAATATATATATATATAATATCTTATAAATGTATTTATCAATTGACATATAATAAGTATGCACATTTATTGGGTACAGCGTGAAGTTTCGATCTATGAATACACTGTAAAAAGAGACAAGTTAACTAACATGACAGTTACCTCACCATGGTGGCCACAGTTCAAATGTTCTAGTAGATCTTTACCATTCTTATCACATTCTCACCATCTTCTCAGTAGAGGATTTGGGATCCAAGTAACACTGAGTGTCAGGGCATAAAAGTCTATATTTGTGACTCTCCAGGCAATACGGGTACACAAAAGCTGAGCAATTGTAGAAGACAATGCTGCTCAGACTGTTATTTGCACATGAGCCACCTGAGAAACTTGAAACTTGTGAAAATGCAGGTTCTGCTTCAGCGAACCTGGACCAGGGCTGGAGTGTCTGCATTTCTAACACCCAGGGGCTGCCCAGACAGCTGAGTTTCAGACCACAGATCAGTGGCTACACTGCACGGGGTCAGCTACGGAGAGAGCTGGACACACAAGAGGACGGGGTGAAAAATACTCAGTATCAGGAAAACTCAACTGCAGAGATTTTTCATAAAGAGACTGGAATAAGGCTTGTGTGTGTCAGAGTCATAGGCTGAGATGGAAAGATGAAAACATAAGAGGTGTACGGGTGACAAAAGCAGTAAACCACAAATGGCTACATGATGTTCTTCCTGGGCAGTGCTTTCAAAAGCCCAAAGTAAGGAAATCTCTTCAGGAATGAGAAACCTGCCCCTTCAAATATTTCCTGTACTTAGGAAATATTTAGGTGTTCCTAGATTTTGAAAGAAGCATGTATTTGTTAATGAATAGACTGTTGTGTAACTTAATCTAACTCAGTGCTAATTCTATCACTTACCAAAGGCTTGTTCCTCAATAGGACTGTCAGGTGTTTGTTCTAGGAAAAAGCACAAAGGGCAAATAAATATTTATAGGGGTTGATGCCCTTGGAGCTCAGTACCCATCTCCCCCTGTCCTAAAACATCCTGGTTCTTACAGTTCCACAAAGAATAATACAACTTTGTTCAGAATGCTTGAAACAAATACACTCATCCCTCCATACCTAGTGGAGATTGGCTGGTTGGAGGATTCCCTGTATACAAATTCCAAGTCCTTTATATAAAATAGCAGAATATATTTGCCTATCTTCCCTTTTATGTTAAATCTATACATTACATATAACACCTAATACAATGGAAATGTTATATTAATGGTGACCATATGGATCATTAAGTGTGTAAAGACATCTATCACCCTTGTAGGCCTCATTCTAAAGCACACGTCAGTGACTACATAATATTTTTGATTCAGGTTTGGTTGAATCTGCTCACATGAGACCTGATAATGGAGTGTGGGATGTGGGGTGTGATGGCTCCATAAAAACTGAAGCCACTGATAGTATTTAATCTTACAAAACTAACCAAAAATAAAGGCAGGAAGGAGCAAGAGGGATGCAATTTGAGAAGGCGGTAAATACGGCCGCTAACTGTCCCATTTTGCTCCAATCTTGCACAATATAGGTCATTTGTACAGACTCAAAAAATTGACTGCACACAAAATTTATCCCCAGGAAATAAGGCGCTTTTTAACTTTCATTTTCTGTTCTTTTTTAAATCTCAAAATAAACATTAGTCATGAAAATATATATACATTAAGAACTTTTAGTTATATGCACAATACCCAGTGTAGACTAAGGGAAAAAAGATAAAGCTCAACGGCTGCTCTTGAACCAAAGTATAGGAGTCTTCAGGTTAAATAAATCTCCACATGGTACCCAGGAATGTAATGTCTTCAATTTGGAAGGAACAGCTCTGGTTATCCGGGACAGTGTGTGTTGGGGCTGCTCCACCAGAAGCTGTAATAGCGTTCTAACGCGTTAAACATCACACAGGTTCAACAGAAATGCTAAAGCTTCCAATGAACACTGCATTCTCTGGTGCTTTATCAACTGGCAAACTCATTAAAATTACTGAAAGAAATTCCTACTATGCACCTGCTAGGCACAAATGACAACACTTGGGCTCATCATGGATACTTTTCATAGCTCTAAAGTAACAAATTATTAAGAGCTCATTTGGAATGAAGCTTCCAGGAAAGTGAATATTTGTAAATTGTATTCATTTGGGAAACATAACAATAATTAGGAAAAAAAACAAATTTTGCATTTCTGTGCATCATGCGTCATGCTTCACTGTCATGACTTCTGATGTTCAAACATTTTAAGTATGTACTACAATCAGTTTTGCTTCAAAAATAGGAATTTGGGGAACAAAAGAAGGGGGAGAGCTAAGGCTTTCAAGGATTGTGTGAACCTAGGCTCCAGTCTTTCCTCAGATTCACACTGTCAGTAGCGTGGGATCTGAAAATTAAACCAAGGTCATTATTCCTCAGAGTCCAACTGTAACTAATACAATCATTGGCCTGTAGTAGGAGCCAAATTATCACAAAAATAAAGAAGACGTAAAATGTTTTTAGGAATGCCCTTTTCGTATGCATACGCCTTAAAAACTAGCAATGCTGTCTCACATTCACTAGGATGGTAGGTCTTGGAGAACAAAGACTTCGCAATTATGATTTAAAAAACCAAACTAAATGTCCAAAGTGTCTGAAAATGACTGTCTCTTGCTTGTTTCATTACAGTGGCATGTACATGCAAGGGCTGGTACCTGAGAGGTACACCAAAACGTTCAGATGCTTAGACTTGCCTTTACTATCCCAAACATGTTTAAGAACCACGAAGTGTGAACTCAGCGCTCATATTAAAATGTCTCATGCCACCATGCTTTTCTACCATACACTTCTCATCAAATGCGACCTGATATCATGATGGTAGTCAGCTTGTGTTACTGTAACAACGAAAATGATTATCCTATGCTCCAGGACCTTTGTTTGTAGTTCTACTTGACTCAGTCTACAGAAAAATATAACGGAGAAATACAGAGCAATGTGAACATACAGAAAAAGGTAACAGAGAAAGGGTCAGGAAATGCATCCCACATATGCAGCACTTCACACAAGAGAGAAGAAAGGTAGCAATGCTGACCAGGAGTAGGGAATCATAAAGCTACAGGGAATCTGCTCTGTTCCAACAATGTAGCACCAGGGCCACAGAGAAACAGCAGGACCCTGTCTCTGCTTTGGAATAGGTTTTAATCTAGTGAGTATGAAAATTGTACCATATATTTTGAGGCATCAATAATGCACAGAGTGTCATCATAATAAGATATTGAAAAAATTAAGGAAGTGTGATTATCAAAGTATGGATATGACAGCAGTTTCAAGGATTCAAATTGAACTATGGACCTAATGGCTTCTTCTATTTTTCCACCCTGCATGCATAGTTTAAGCCAGTTTAATCCAGGTCCATTAAACTGTGAGAGAAGATTAGATAAAGCAATGATATTCAGTGTCTTATTCATCCTGATATATTACTATAAGCATAAGTTGAAGAGGAAGAGGGTCTCAAACACAATGAGACAGGAAGAGCCAAATACAGCCCATGAAGTAGGCTATGAACGTAATGCTAAGATACTGGTCAGTTCCCCACTTCACACATGTTTATCTGCCTTGAATGGTATTTTCCCCTCTAATGACTGGAAGAAAATAACAGCCACACTTTAGTGCAGGTTTAGTAAGCCAAGAAGAGAAAAAGTATGTGAGTCATATGATTGATAAACTGAAGTATCCGATGAGTTGAAGATAAGGATTAAAGATTGAACATAAAGATTAAAAAGTGAAGGTAAGACAGATAAAGAACTTGAGAGTTTTTCTCTTTCATACTCTGAGCCATGACGGTGTCCATTCACAACATATAAAGAGAACAAAAACATTATCCTTAATTAAAAATAAGAAAATTCTATTGTGCCCCAGGGAGAGCATTGAAATGGGAGGAAGGAGCAGACAATAAAAATAAAGAGGGAAAATCCTTATCTATGCACAGATTTATATTAATGGAATTTTCCTGAAATAGTTTCCATCTTTATTCTGAATAGCTGCCACCCCACAATGATATATGCTTCTCTTTGCCATGGCGTTTTGGAATGTGTGCCAAAATACAGCTGTTACCTCATCAAAGCCTATGTACTTAGATAACCATGTTCTCTGTTGAATGACAATTGACCATGATATATGAATTCTGCGAGATTGTTCATCTTGACCTCCAAACGAGTTGAGAATGACAGTTTTTAGCATGCCTTTGATATTTAATTATACTGAGCTTGATGATGAAAAATGAAAAAGGACTTGATGAGGAAAAAATAAAAAGATAACATAGCACCTCTGAGTACTAAACATGCATAAAAACACAGAATTTTTAATGCACTAATACTGCTGTTTTGCTAAATCCTTTAAGTGAAAAGACCCTGTGTCATTTTATTTTACATCTTTAGTTCATAACATAGTACCAGGCACTAAGGTACTATGCATTTAATAAACCCCTGCTGAATAAATAAAATAAGTGGATTCCAATGAGTGAGGAGAAGGAAAGGTAAGCTCTATTACTACATAGAACAAAGAGGAGGATTTGTGATGAAATTCTTCCACGAGATCTTGGAAACATTTTCATCACATCACTCTACCCTTTGAGCCGAAGCAATGCCTCAGAATCCTTCTTGATACAGGGACACAGCGGCTATGCTCATTTAATCAAAGTTGTCATTTGAAGTGAAACTGTTTCCTACTCCTAAAATAGAGGTCTCTATCAGGTAAACTATGAAGAAAAGGCAACTTTCCCAAAGTTGGCCTCTGGCATCAACATGCATATTAACAATTCGGATCACTAGACATCTGGAAATATGCATATTTTAGAGTTTGTTATTTTGTCATCTTTCCCTACAAGTTACAACTCATACCTTTCAAGGGTTTATTTCCACCAAAACTCGTGTAGAGGCTTGGTCCCCAATGTGGCCAAGTGGAGGGTGTTTCAATCATGCAGTCAAAGCCCTCATGAGTGATGAATTTTTCTATGGTTTGGATCTAGAATATCTCCTGAAGGACCATGCATTAAAAGCTCACTCCCTGGAGTGGCACTATTTGGAGGTGCAAAACCTTAATGCAGCAGTGGCTTGAGGGAGGTTTTAGTAATTCTGGGAGTCCCCTCAAAGGGAATTGTGGGACCATCCTCTCTGGCTTGCTCCACTGTGTACTCCCTCCATGATATGCCCACACAGACTCAAAACTATGAGGCCAACCAGTCATAAACTGAAACCTCTAAAACAGGAGGGGGGGCCAAAATAAACTTTTTCTCTTCATAAGGTGTTTCATCTCAGGTATTTGTTACAGTACCAGGAACCTCACTAACACAATGCCTTTCTCTTTTGAGTCCTCATTGTGAAGAGCTGGAGTAGTTACCACAAAAGAAGGTTCTTAAAAAGTAGGCAGTCCCTGATCCTTAGCCTCTTTTGTTTGTTTGCCTTCCTACTCTCCACCATGAATCGAAGCATTGTGAGGCCAATTGTCCGGAGTATAGTCTGAAGCAGCTCAGACAAAAGAGCCCAGTGACAGAGTTCAGAGTTTGAAAGGCAGATAGGCCTAAAATTAGTGAACAAAAAGCCAAGAACATCATACCATAAAATGTTCCAATACTACATACTTAGGGTTCCAAAAGGTGAGAAAGGAGGATCATGAAGATATGTTTAACCTGATTATAGAAAATACATGTGCGTCAGAATATCATATGGTTCCCCATAAGGGTATAATCTTTATATATTACAGTTTAATTTAAAACTTAATTTAATAGTTTAATTTAAAATAAACATCCAAATAATTTTTTTCCAAAAAAAGAAAAAGAATGAAGAAATAATGGCTAAAATTTTTCCAAGTAAAGAACACTATAAACTCACAAACTCAGTAATCTCAACCACCACCAGAGGAATAAGCATGAAAAAGCACAAATTATCAGGAAACTTTACAATCAAACATGAAAAATGGCAAAGTAGAAAACAAAATCTCAAAAGCATCCAGAGAAAGACACATACACAGAGGAAGAAGATAAGAAGAAACAATAGACGCTCCTCTTCTGAGACCTAAGACAAGATAAGAGCTGTACCGTGCCAAAGGGGGAAACGTATTGTTAACAGGAAATTCTAGAAATCTTTTAAAAAGGAAGACAAAAGAAAGACTTTGATCACAGCAGCAAAAGTGAAAAATTGATTGTCAGAAGATCTGTATGCTAACATTAAAGGAAGCAGAAGGAGACTAATACCAAATAGAATTTGGATCTAAATAAAGGAATGTAAGACAACATAAATGGTAAACATATAGATGAATCTAAAACAGATTTCTATTTTTCCTCTCTCTAACTGAGAAATAGGCTCTTTACAGCAAAAATACTAACACTGTATTGTAGGTCAATAGCACACATGAAATTTAGATGTGTGAAAATAATTAGACCGAGGGCAGGAATAGGGTAATGGAGATATGGTATTGTAAGGGTCTTATGCTAAACACAAGTGGCATAACATTACTTGATGGTATTGAAGAGGTACACAGCCTGAGCCTTACAGCCACCGTTGCTGTATTTTGAATGTCTGTGTCTTCATCCCCTCAAACTCATATGCTGAACCCCTAACTTTCTATGCAATGGAATTAGGAGGCAGTGCCTTTCGTTTGGGTTCTAGAAGCAGAGCTCTTCTGAATGGGATTAGTACCATTATTAAAAAAAGAAAAAGCCCCAGTGAGATTCCTCAGTCCTTCTGCCATGTGAGGATGCAATGAGAAAAGCATCATTTCTGAAACGGGATGCAGATGGGACATGAAATCTGCTAAAGCCTTCATCTTGGAATTCCCGGCCTCCAGAGCTGTGAGAAGCGAGCTTTGTTGTTTAGAAACCATCCAGTAGTCGAAACTGACTAGGACAAAAAGTAGAAGAGCAAACCAAAAGTATAGCTATTAAGTCACTGGAGGAGATAAAGGGGAGTAATAAAAATTGCTAATTAACAAGAGAAGGAAAGAGGAGCACAGAAGAGATGGGACAATAAAACAGGAAGAGCAAAGATGCTGGCTAACAAATTCAACTCCACGGACAACTAGATTAAAAGTAAACTATCTAAACATTTCAACTACAAAGTAGAGTTTGTCAATTCAAATCCATTTCTTGAAAAGCAAGGCATGACCACTTGCTCTTCATAAAATACAAATCCTGTGTTCAAGTACTTTCTCTCTCTCTCTCTCTCTCTCTCTCTCTCCAGATAGGGGAGTAGCTGTTGCTCCTGTAGATTACTGATATCAGATTCTGGTCACACACTGAAATTGAAGAGATTTTTTTAATTTAAGTATAGTTTTGTTAGTGTCTATTAGTTTGCAAAACATTGAGTGTCAATGTGGTCATTTCATATATCCATGCAGCATATTTCGATCATGCTCTCCCTCCATTACCCTTCTTTATATCTCCTCCCCTACACTTATTTCCTTCCTCTTCTCTAATAATTTTTCTGTATAAATTTCTCAATTTTTAGGATTTCAGTGCTTTGAAGAGAGCTGGTAGGTTTTGGGATTACTGTGGCATATATAGTTTTCTTCAATACCAGGAAATACTTTTTTAGTGATATATTTAACACATTTTTTTCTTAGTAAATTTTTCTCAATAATTGAACGGACTTGTGTACACAGGAATTTTGCATACCAAAAGCCAAACATTCCTTTTCTTGTGCTTTGTTTTCATCTGTGACCATCAATCAAGGGAAACAGTTTATGACCCAGAGTTGGAACACTCTCTCAAGATACCAAGACTTTAAAAGTTTCATTTCTTTTACTTCTGTATTACAAACCCTATTCAATAACAGATAATGAATAAATTCAAAGATTTCACAGAAATGAAAATAGTAGGCATAAGAAATGAACTCTTTGGAATTTAATATAACTTTACTGTTTCCGAGGGGAAAACTGCTTTTATTTTTTTTTCATGGGACTACTTTCAAATATAGTATGGGTCACTTCAAAGATTTCTCTTTCAAAACACAACTACTTATCATGAAATAGCTTTAAAATGGTAACCATCATGTTCATGTAAAAATTTAATTATGTTACAAAGTCATTTTGTACTATTTTAATTAGCATACATAGGATGTGACAGGTTCTTCCAATCTAAAACTCCTGAACCCTACAGGTGTTATATGAAACCACCGAGGTCTTTTAGATACCCTTTTGTCCTGAAGACTGCAAACCTGAGAAGGCAGAAAAGGAGCAGGTCTCCTTTTTCTAGATATAAAAGTGTACTGAATAACCAGTTAGACAGTTTATTGTAGGCTATAAGCCATATGTGCCAAGGCACGAATGAGTGACAGACACATTAATCTTCTTTTAATTTTTCTCCCAACAGAAGATCGCCAGTGAGCCACTGCACTGTGGGGTGCTGTGGCTTCAGAACTCTACCCAGCAGAGCCATAGCAGTCTGGAAATTTACTAGGGCGTTCCTCTTCTTTCTCTAAGATTGCTGCTTCTCTAACATTACAGCTTCTGAAGGGGAAACTTTCTGACTCCTCACTTCCCACGTCATTAGATTGTTGCTGCCTTGCCAAGTGCGGCTAAAATAGAAGAGGGAAAAGGAAAGCCTTCAGGTAGATAGAATTTTTGCATATGAACTTCATCTGAAATTCCTAAAAGCCTGTGGGATACAAAGGTAGACGTTTTCATTTATCAGAAATCTACCTTAGGTGAATACTTCTTTTTGCTTGGAGGAAAAGATAAAAGTACCTTGGTGAACAATTTGTGGGTGCAGCACATATCAGGGATCATCACAAAACTTCTATTCATGTGACCAGAAGAGGGAATAAGGAAAAAAACAGTGACTGGACAATGTGGTTATACCATGATCTCCCTCACATACTCGATGCAATTACTACACTCAAGAAATATTTGAAGAAAGAGAATTCAGGATGTTTGGGCATGTGCATGTACACACACACAAATGCACACACTCTTAATAACGGGATGAGCTTTTTATCCAAAGTCCAATGTAAAATTTGGACAGCATTGTGAAAAAGGAAATGTCCTTTCTGGAGTAAAAAACTGATGTGAGTCGCTGTTTCCAGGTTAGAGTCGCCAACAATTCTTTTAAGAGACAGGCTTTGCTTCAGTTAGCTATGGACACACCTGAATCATTCACAAAACCATAAACAGATCATGGGTCAGGAGAGAGCCTTCATTATATCCTCATCTAGCCCCTTAGACAGTATCTTCCACTAGGAAGGCCTTTCGTGAGCTATTGTGCAAAAACAAAAGCACTGTAGTCTTTGGATAAGTTTTTTCACTTCACCAGAAAATACTTGTGCTGATAAAAACTCAGAAACTAAAATCTAACGTATTTAGTGTCAGCAAATAATCAGTATCTCAAACCAACCAATATGACACACAACTATAGTGATTAGTCAGGCTCTGAGCAGGGGAAAATGTTCATGTCACTAACAGAACTGGAAGTCAAAAACAAGGCTGTGGAGTGTGGAGCCAGTGTTACAAGGTAAAAAGCTATTAGAATATTTGGTAGTTTCAGGATACTGTGAGTATATGAGTGAGGACATATTTGCTCCATGGACAGATAGGAAAATGACTCAGAAAGCTACGTGAATCTTTCCAGGATGCACAGTGATTAATGCCAAAGGGGACTTGAGCTCAGATTCTGACTGCACTTGCAACCACCCACAGCTATGTTCTACTACAGACTGAGTTGCTGGAAACTAGCCCTCCTCCATTTCGGCTACCTTTATAGGCTAATTAAAAAACAACAAAAAACAAAATAGTAAAGCCTCCCTTCTGTTTTCCCTGCTGTAGATTCTCAAGGTTTAAGTTAGTTTCGTTCATTGGGATTAGATCTCGATTCTTCCCTCAAATGCTTTTTTCTGCATAGGCTGGAAGACAGCCATCTCTGGGGTGGGCAGTATTATTCTAGCTGCCTGGAAGAGAACAGAAAGCTACAGTGCTCTGTCTGTGCTCTATGGAATGAGCACCTGTAGCAATTTCTCTCACACAGTAAGCTCATGTACACACCATAAACCAATCTGCTCTGTAAGGTCAAGCTTCCTCAGCAAACAATGAAATACAAACATCTCCTACCGCAGTTTCCTATGGGTGCTGAAATTAAATTAGATGGCTGTCTGCTTGCTGTATGAATCTTCTACCAACTGAGCTGTAGCCAACAGAAATACTGATCTAACATACAACAAGAAAGCTAATATTTTTCAACTCCTGCTTAGATTTTGATTACTTCCCCTAAAAGGGTATATTTTTGTCCAAATATTTCTAATCCTATAACCCTGACAAAGGTCTATGAGCCAAGAATCCTAAGAGACAGAATTTTTGCATCCTGTTTTAGTTTACTCCCATCCTATTAATAACCAAAGAAGCTGGAATTCCGTGTAAATATGTGCCAGGCTCTATGTGCCTTGCGTCTTTCTTGGAAATTGCTAGTGGTTCCACATTTCCTGTTCCCAGTACACACTTATCTGTTCACTAGCTGTCAGAGTAAGTTTATAGCGCTGAGTGACACTACCAAGAAGCTTGGGATGGGCCTTGCTGAGCAGACACAGATACACTCGCATACCCATTAAGCTGAAATTCTGCCAACAAACTATTAACCAGTCATAATTAACTGCTGTTTTCCATTTAAAGCACCATCAGTTTCCTATGGTTTGTTGGTCAGGGTATATGCAGCAAAGATAACATCAAGTGGTTAGAAAAGGTGTTGCTTTGCTGGAAGCTTGTTAAGTCTTTGTAGAATTTGAACTTGGCAGTGGCATATGTCACTTTGGTTCCACGTCTTTTTAAAAAGCAGTCATGCATTTCAAATACTTAGGGTCACACCTCCCAGAATACTGAAGAATTTTAATATATCTATTTGCTTAAAGATTCTGGGTATATTTTGTTTGTTTTTTCTCTGCCGACAGAGGTCTGGTTTTGTTTCTAAAGATATTATGTAACCCTGAACATACAGAACTGACAACCTTTACTCAACAGTTATGCATTAATAGATTAAGAAATGCGGCGCCCTTTTCTGTCCATACCGTGTCCTAGTCCATCCACGCCTTGTGACAATCGCTTCTCCAGGAAAAGGACGCCGTATGTGGGAATTGGGCGCGGGGATCTTGGAATGTTTTGTACTGATAATTGTAATTTGTGTAGTTCACATGTGTATGTTTTTATGTAATGCTCAATATGGAGTCGAGGGTGGAGACTCCAGGGGGGTTGCTGGGGGCCCTCTAGATAACCCCTTTGTGAGGACTGGTTGTGGGGTTTTGCCTTCTGTGAATAATGTGAGAGAGTTTATGCGGGAGCTTTGGGTGGGAGAGCTCATGGAGGAGGATTTGCGGGGTTCCTGTGAGACAACTACCCTGAGACACTGGACCGGCAGCCAGAGACGGGCAACTAGGACACATATGTTACGCCACCGGCCGCCTAAGACAGGCACAGGACCAATTGCTGTCCTGCAGGCCCATGAAGGGTAAGGCCTGGTTGGGTTCATGTGAAGAGTCCTTGACCTAAGACAGGAGCTGTCCTCGCAGGGACTGCCACTCCCATAAATGATAAGGAAAGCAATGTAGGGAGCGGCCTAATAATCTCACACATCTCTTCCTCCTGCGGGCGTCTGGGTGCGTCGGCTTGCATTTCCCGGGCTGACTAAATGTCAAGATTAAAATGTTAATTGATACCTATTGCCCTGAACCTGGGGCGCTTCCTGCTTGGAGTTGAGGTCAATTAAAACCTATTGTTTGGGATTGTCCCTGCCTGGCCCTGGGCCTGGGGCGTTTCCTGTTTGGGGCTGGGGGTTGCTGCCAGGGTTGGCAAATATATATTCCAGCTTCTAAAAAATAAAGGAGGATTCAGATTCACTCACAAACTGGGGTGCAGTGTTTTCTGTCTCTCACTCGCCGACTCCCTGACCACCTTTGGGAAACCCTAGCCCTGCCGCAGCTGGACTCCAGCAAAGAAAGAGCTCCCCCACTCCCTACCATATTTTTAAAGTTTTTCCTCATGAGAGTTTTAAATCTTTGTTGGATTGCCTGCTTTTCCACAGTAAATTCCTTCCAATAACAAGAACAGGAGTCTATTGGCAGTGAAATGACAAGTTATTAGAGAAAATGTAACTAGCTTTGTGAGAGTTGCCTTAGGTGTGAACATCAGAAGATAAAAGATGAAATGTTACAATGTGAAGAAAAAATTTTGGTTTCAAAAAATATGTTCTCTGAATCAAACTGTAGGGAGTAAGATTCTTAAGTTACAGTGTCTCACTATAGTTTTTTTTCTTGTAAAGAACACATACAGTGAAGAATTCAGTGAACCAACTGTGGTCAGGAGACAACAAAGACACACAAAATCCACTTGAAAATTACAGGCAACTGGAAAATACTAAATACATTTCCCCCCAAACAGACACCATTTGGTAGTAGAAAGTGTTTAAAATAATAACACTGTTCCATTACATTCAACTCCCCTCTATACTCGGGGTTGAACCCATAGCCTCTGCACTGAGCTGTATCCCCAGTCCCATTTTTATTTTTCATTTTGAGACAAAGTCTCACTAAAGTTGCTAAGTTTCCCAGTCAGGGCTCCAACTTGCAGTCCTCCTGCCTCAGCCTCCCACAGTGCTGAGGTGACAGGTGTGTGCACCTTGCCCGGCTGGGATCGCTTTGTAAAATCCTATTTCACTTTCCTTTCTATTTTATTGAAAATTTATCTTTATCTCTTATAGCTCTTGAAGCACAACTTGAGAGTGGACAGTAGATTAAGGTATTAACCAGGTAAAAGAGGACATAAAAGGTACAGGAAAAAAGCCAACAAAGCACTGTCCAGGGGTAGCCCGATAACCCAAGAACAGCTGTCCATGATCTGGGTCTAATTGAAATTTCCTGCCTTATCTCTGTGGCTGTCAGTTAAACTGCTTGCTGCTCCATAATACAATCCCATTTTCTCCTCTGCCATCTTTTCCAAAGTGTAACATGTGTTTCCTTCCATCTCTGTGTGTCTAATGTTTTCTCAGACGCCTTCTCCCCTTGAAGGCTTTCTTTGTCTGCTTCCATCAGCTGTCTTTCACCTCTGAGTTCACCTACAAACTCCTCACCCCTCCCCAAGTCAACCTGAGCAACTGGACAGGCCAGGAATACATCTGTTTTATTTTTATAGCTCTAAGAATCTAGAACAGGCTTTACATGCCACAGAAAACCAATAGTTATTTTCAACTAAATACATGAATGAGCTAGTTAAAAAGTCGTTTGGATGCAAACCTATCTGAAAGGAAATAATAAAACTGACACAGAACAAGGAGCCATTTTCCTGGTTAACCCTACAAAGTGATATGGCAGAAAGTCATATCAGAGCAGCTATACTGGGCATTTGTGGAAATTTTAAAAATGTTTTATTGGCTGTGTAGCATCTGAACTCCCCTCCTACATGTGGACAATTCCTCAGATCTGAAGACAGAAGAGTCTGCCTCTCACTATACATCTCAAGAGGAAACTCAGTTTCTTAGTGTTTCTACTACTGCAAACATGGGCACCTGGTGTAGGTCCTGGACAAACAGCTGAAGCCACTCAGGACTTTGAATGTGCTGGAAGCATAAAAAAGCAGGGACAGAGGAGAACCAACTCCAGTGGCACCGATGGCAGCAGTGACACAGCATCCCAGTGCACAGTAGCATTGATGCCCAGGATAAGCTACAGGGTCCAGCTACTGGCTCAGTTCTGCATTTCTACCCTTTGCCTGGCACTCGCTCTCCAGCATTCCCCAGCAGCTCCGTCAGTACACAGATTCCATCCAATGATTCCATGCCATCATCAACCAAACCGAGAACAGGCCACTCTCCCCGCTCACTGGCACCTGGTCAGTGCCAGGCTTACTGATCAGTTTGGGAGACCTCTCTGTGCCACGGTGAGGTTTCCTTAGCTAGGTCCACATCGTCACTGTTGCTCATCGTTAGAAGTTAACAGCCTGCCATTCTACTTCCATTAACTATTAGGCCAACAGGTTTTAACATCAGATTGCATGTTGGTCTCCATAAATAAGCTATCATTTATTTCTCCTGAACAAATTGATCTAAATTAGAGCTTGCCATGGGGGTACTATGAGATTCATAACATGCCAAAATACAAAAATGCGTCCTAGAATAAACGCTCTCAGAACTGGACTACTTCTGTTTTTGTAGGCTTGTAAAATAATAGCAAACCATTATATTTTACATCTCTGCTATGGCTATAAAGTCAGAATTTCTCTAACAAATGTGCATGATTAATCAAGGCTCAAGGAAAAACAAAAATGATAGAGCAACATGGCCTAGTGGTTGAGGGCAAGGACAACCTTGAGCTGTTGTGGAATCTCAGATAAGTCACCTAAATTCCCTGTGCCAGGTTTCTTATCTTTAAAATGAGAAGAATAAAGATGTTGTCAAAAGGACAAAATTAGGTATGATACACATTCAATGACTAAAGCAGTGCCTAGTCCTTAGTAAAAGCCACTGAGATGCCTGCTTTTATTATTATCCTATAATCATGTCTGCTCAGAAAAGCTGCTAGAGTATGTGGCAGTCATGGGTGATCTACTGACCAAGTAAAATGATCTCTCTTCTAGTGCAGGTAGCACCCATGTTTCTCTCTCTGACCGATGAACCAGCCATAGAAGGGAATAGGTGCTAAACAGGAAGTGAGTCTAGACTCACCCTTGGCAAGGTGATAAGGAATGCTGAGATGTGGGTGCTGCTGGACCGCAGTGATGAATTAGCAGGGGTTCTCTGCCTCCCTGCTAAGGATACGCTACAAGAGCAAGAAATAAAGCTTTTTGTTTTAAGCCACTGGCATTCTGGAGAGTATTTGTTACTACAGCATCACCTCATCTACCCTGGTAACTAATGCAGAAAACAAACCAGTTGTCTAGATTTTTCACTTAAGTAATATTTTCTCTTCAAGTGAATGATATCCTTGGAAATTCCTGTGGTGGATAATACCAGCAAAGAATAAGTCAAAGAATTCTAGCTAGGTTAATGATGCCCACAAAAGGCTGCTGGATGCCAACCTTTTCCTTTGGTATCTGAAATTTCATCTCGCAGATTCTGTGGGAATCACTCTCAAAGGGTGTCTTTAAACAAGGCATAAGGAGAAGTTACACATTAATCATCAGTTTCCACACAGTCAAGTGAATGTGCTTACCCAATCTCTGTCCGGGAAGAATCGGGATGCAGGAGGTATGTTGGGAGATAAATCTGGAAAAATTGTATGTATGGAAGAAACCATGGAACTGTTAATTGTGAAATCATGGAAAGTTCTCTCTGATCTCTAGTGTTTGTTGTCACCTTTTATTAAAGAAAGATCAGGCAGCTACAGAGAGTTGTCTAAGTGCAGTCTCAGTGAGCTGCTCGAGGTCACTTGGTGAATTATTGCAAAGCTCCTGTTTTTGTCAGGCTTTAACCATCATACCCTGCTGCTTACTTTCAAAGTTCTAACACCAGGGTCCAAGCACAGTCTAAAGGAAAGAGGTAGCAGAGCTGAAACAGAAAGAAGTGAGGACCAGAGGGGTAGAAAGTGAATCCCTTCTAGAGAGGTCCAATCTTGTTTCCCATCAGCTGGTTACATCAGAGGGTCCTGCATTTTCCCTTTAAGTGGGGTTAGATCTACTTTTTCTGTTTACCATCTGAAGGTCCCTAACTAACTTATGAGCTTGATCCCTGGCTCAACCACTTATTAGCTGTTTGAACTTGGAATTTTATTTAACAAGTTAGTGTCTCAGGTTTCTTCTTGGTAAAATTATGATAGTAGAAAATACTGTGAGAAGTACACCCAGTGCCTGGCATACAGTATCCACTCAAAACTGCAGCACTGTGATTATTTTCAGCATTTCATTTTCAACTGTAATGGAGATTTCCTGGCAAAGCACTCCAAAAGCACTGGCCATGTCTCTGAAAGCTCATGAAGAGCAGTCATACAAGATTTTCCAAGTCAAGAAGGGCAAAAATCCATTCTTCTTATAATTTTGCTTGAATTGCCAACATATCAGTTGGTTACCTGGAACCTAGTAGCTATTAGATTTTAGATCTTCCATTTAACTTCATCATACTCTCTGAAAATTGAAGCTTGAACTTGAGTTGGGCCCAGGTCAGAGGAGGAAGTTTTCATTTTTTTAAGAGTCAAGGAAACTTGGATTATTATTGACTCCTTATAAGCCCTATTAAAGCCTACTTTTGAAAAAAATTATTTTATTTTAAAAAAGGATAAAGAAAATATATCAGATAAAACCAATCAAAACCACTGTGATACAGGACTTCAAAACAATACAAAATCAACAAGTTACCATAATTCCTTGTATTGTCTTCAAAACAGCTGCAGATACCTTCAGACATAGTAAAAATCAAACAGGATGGAACAGAATAGAAGCAATAAAAACAAAACAGTGAATGCAATAAGGGATTTCAAAACAAGACAACAGTAAATCTAAGATGGCTACCATAACATATCTTGCTATCTTTGAAATAGCTGCTCATGCCAACAGATACAACAAACTCAAACAAAACCAACCAGAACAAAACCCAACCTAACAAAACAATGAAAATGATACAAGACTTCAAAACAAGATAATATAGAATCAACAATGGCCACCACCTTCAGGAGGAGATCGTGGCTAGATGCCACACTGCCTACTGCTATCCTCTGAATAGATGACCAGACCACTGGCCCTAGACCTGCAATGTCAGTGAAACACTAAAACACCACAAGCATCAAATTTCATTTCACCTAAAGAGCTGTCATTGCAGCCTGTGTTTCTCTGGATCAGCTGGTTGCTTACTGGGGTGTGGGAAGAAGGGGACTGGCTCTTGTTGTTTGCCAGCCCACACGCCAGAAGAAGCTGATATCTGGCTGTCCCCCCACCCGCACTGGCCTGTGCATCATGCGGGTTCACAGAATGGGCTGGCTACTTGGTGAGTCCTTGTTCTTTCTCCCCACAGTCCACAAATGGCACTGACTCATGGGGAAAGGCCTGGGTCTGGCTATCCCCTCACTGGTGGCTGCCCACATGAGGTGCTGGTTCACAGGGAGGGCTTCCTTCATGCCTATTTAAATATGTACAACTTCCGAGCTTCTGACTTGTACACCCCACAGATCATGTGTTCATGCTTTCCCACTGTTAAGATGCAATGAAGCGCATGGGTTTTTTTTAAATTCATTCCTTTTGTTTTTTAACTTTAAAACCAAATTTCAGTCATGTTATCTTCCTCAGTGTCCTAACTTTCATGAAAAATACAGTTGACTCTTATATCCTCTATCCTTCAGACAGTAAATGAGGGCAAGGCTTTGCTTAAAAGCAAGTGCTGGATGACCCGGGCATGGTGGCTCATGCCTGTAATCCCAGCACTTGGGAGGCTGAGGCAGGAGGATCATTGTGAGTTCAAGACCAGCCTGGGCTACAAAGTGAGCTCAAGGCCAGCCCGAACTGCATAGCGAGACCCTGTCTCAAAAAGACCAAAAAAAAAGCAAGTGCTGGAAATACAATGACCACATGCAAAAACAAGAAAATTAAAACTCATCAGCTTTCTATTATGGGCAATCACACTGCCTGTACTCTTCCTGTTTCTGCATCTATTATCCTTATTAGCAACTCAAGGACAGAGACTACATATTAATCTATGTATCTCAAAATTTAGCCCTGTGCTTGATATAGTTGGAACTCAGGCAATGTTTGCTAACCCAAATTAAGCTTTAGGGTGCAAAACGAGATCTGATCAGATGTCCTCACTGTGAAAGTTGCTAATCCATGTGACTTTGGAAGCTAAATTAGCTTCATCCAAGAGGGTACTATTTAGCATAATAAACTAAACTTGACAGGCATTCCCAGTGTAGTACCAAATTAGAAAAATTTATTCAGGAAAAAATGAATGTCAGCTGCTGCAGGCTATGTACACCACCTGTGCATCTCTAGTATCCCAGTATCTGGTTTTACTTTGGCCTGGAATTGCAAGTGTATGGAAGAACAGAGTTGTGAATAATCTGAGAGATTATGTATGTACTCAACAGTTAACAAACTGAGATGTAGGAGCAATAAATAACTTCAGACATAAAGTTACTATGTACCAGTAAGATTTTTAATTTTCTGGTCTTCCCATAATACCAAATAATTCAAAGGTTATATATTAAATATGTTTTCACTACAACATTATTTTGCATTCAGTAAAACTAGTCATCCAATTCTTAGGATCCTCTCTATAGTTTTAAAAGAGGATGCATACCTGGGCCCCACTCTTAAGTATTTTGAATAAGGAGCTGGAGTTTGGTGACAATTGGATTCACTGTCAAGTTGTGCAATAACCAATTTAAATATTTAAAAAATAACTACTTCTTAGTCAGATGCAATGGCACACTTGTAGTTCCAGCTACTAGGGTAGTTGAGTCAAGAGAATTGTCTGACCTTATAAGTTTGAGACCAGTCTGGACAACATGAGACCTCATCTCAAAAACAAGAAAAACTCTTCCTGAATAGCACTGAGACTGTTTTAATAGGATGTTCTAGGAAAACAGAAATCATTATCAACCCAAATCTTCTTTAATACTTTATACATCCCACTATGCATCCATACTGGAAAAAAAAACACACTGTGTTCTAAAGTGTTCAATTTACATTGTAGCAGGTGGACCTGTTAGAGGAGCACATTCTAACAAATCAAGCAACAGGCTCTGGAGCTAGTACATCTGGATCCTGAATGCCATGAACTAGCTTCATTTGAAAATGCCGCCCCCCAAAAAGTGATTTTCTTTAGGTAAAGTAGTAGATCCATGTCGTTTAGCAAATCCATGGTGTGCACTAGACTCTCAGAACATAACTCCAAATTTGTACCCATCTAACTCTCATTTCTCCCACTCATCAACCTTTGGGAACCAGCTTTCTATTCTATGTTCCTTTTTTAACTCTTCTTTTTTGACTTTAATTAGTACATGTTTGCAGTACATAATGATTACACTCACCATAGGGGACACTTAATACATTTAACTCCCTTCTTTTCCCCTTTCCCTCCACCCACTTTGGTCTTTCCACATCGGATTCTTTATGTTACAATATCTTCTAAAGTTCATTATATTATACATATTGAAAACAAGATTAACAGGTCAAAAAATAGTAGACCTAAACTTTTCCTCTTATCTGATAACTATATGAGGAGCTGCATAGCTTGATTATGGTAAGCATTTCATAATGTGTACATATACAACACCCAAGCTGCACAACTAGAATATTTATCACTTTGGTGAATTTTATCTCAATAAAGCTGAAACTAGAAGTAACAAAGGAGTGGATCCGTGTCTTAACTCTGATTCATTTAAAGAATATTTACGAACATCTACCATGCCAGGCACTATATGGTATAACTGTGAAAACAGACAAAGACATAGTCCTCACTGATTTTCCTTCTCTCAGAGCTCTCTGACATAAAGGAATCTACAGGAAATGTCAGGTGAGCCATGTGGCCAAAAATCAATGCTATGGTCTGAATGTTGTCACCAAATTTCTGTGTTAGAAACTTAATCTCCGATAGTGTTGAGAGGTGGGGCTCTCTGTGAAGTATTTATATTACAAGACCTTTGCTCCTATGAATAGAAAAATATTCTTACAAAATGCCCTGATGGAGTTGGTCCTTCTTTACCCCAAAAGTATCTTTTGCCATATGAGGACACTGCATTCCTCCATGCCAGAGAATGCAGCAAAAAGCATCATCTTGGAAACTACGTTAGTCAACATTCCCATTATTGAAATAAAATACCTGAAACCCACAACTTGAAAGAGAAGTTTAGTTTGACTTATGGTTTCAGAGGTGACAGTCCAAGGTCAGCAGGCTCCTCGGCAGAAACATCATGGCGGAAGGGTATCATGGAGGAAAGTTCCTCAACTCACAATACCCCGCAAGCAGAAAGCAGGCGAAGAGCTAGACGTGAGAAGGCCAGCGCCCAGATGCAGACCCCAGAGTCTATGCCCATAACCCATCCAGACACACTCAGAAGCAAGCTTTACTAATATTTTAAGCATTGCTCAAACCAATCAAGTTGACAATCAAAATCAATCATCATCACAGCAGATACTGCATTCTCATCAGACACCAAACCTGACAGCACCTTGGCTATGAACTCTCAGGCTCCAGAGCTATGAGAAAAACATATCTACTCTATATGAATTATTCATTCTGTGGTATTTTAATATAGCAGCACAAATACACTAAGCCAGCCGTTACTAAGAATTTTGTGGATCCTGAAACATTATGATGTCGAGAGAAAGGCTTAAGTTTCCCCACTGCTAACTAAGAGTGTAGGGAACTGTGAGCAATTACTCGTCAGAAAAGGCTGTCTCAGTTGTACCTGCAAAGCTAAACTTTATGCAGGGGATCAGGTTCTTAAATAATATTATGAAATCTTGAATCCTGTTAAAAATGCAAACTTGTATACACCTTCCTCAGAGAAGCTGATTCAATAGGTTGAATAGAGACCTTCACATTTCCCTTTGTAACAAGCACATCAGGAAATCTCATACAGGCAGTGAGAAACTACTGCAGATGAAGCAAGAATGTCTCAAGGGCAGCTCAGGCCTTTAGGCTCTTGCAGATTCAGCTTCCTCCTCAGTATTCTCCCCGACCTTGCCTGTAATTTTGTGTGCACAGTTCCATTCAGACATCCAAAATTCACACAGGTATCAATCACAAAGAAATTCCACAGTCTTACCCAGTGATCAAGGAGTGGCCACTTGTCTTCACAGTTAGGTGAAGCCAGGGTTTAGACACAAGTGGAAATTCCATGAGAAAGATCCAAACATTTTTTACTCAGTTGAAAAACATGCTCTGGCCAAAAACAGTCAATCCTACAACCTTTGGTAAATACCAGCTTAAACAAAAAATTATTGCAGTTGGATATTTTCCATTCCTCAACATACTATCAAGAAAGAAATAAAGCAAATACTAAGGAGAATCAATAAAACTATTAAAAATTCTGGTCACTTCTATAAAATCTCAGTGGATTTTTTCCCCTTCTGGCTATCATGATTCTATCCAGACCAACAAACTGTGTTTCTAACCATTAGAAAATCAGTAGCCTTTGTGGCATAATGATTGTGGGATTGATTGGGTTATGATATTTTAAAAGAATGTGAGGTTCTAATTCATTATTTTGATATTGTTTAAAAATTAATTAGAACTTTTCAGAATTGTTTTCAAATGTCAGGGCTTAATTAGCTTATTTATTCAATAGAACCTCAATGTGACCCTCTCTACAGAAAGCCTGTGGATATTTCTGCATTTTATAGTCTATTGGGGTAGAGGAGGAGTGGATTTTTGTTTTTTATTGGCGAGCTGAAACTCATTGTCTTTTTATCACTTTAATAGTTCTTTGTGCTGCAGGTAAAGCATTATTAATTCATGTCCAATGAGAAGTACACAAGATTTTTGACGATGTAGCAAAAACTAAGCAATAAAAACCACCATCTGAAGAGAAGGGAGGAATAGGCCAGTCCTTTAAATGAAAACATGTAATTCAAGTAAATGTTAGAAAATGCAGCTTGTTAGGAATGTCTGCTCCAAATTTCATTCCTTTGTGTGCAGGCAGGAATTATTTCACCAGCATAGAATTTTTACAGTATCTTCATTTTATTCTGTCTGTGTGCAGACAGCTCCCACTTAGGATATGTGAATGTCAAGCCAGTTCATGTCAATAATGAAAATAAGGTGCCCTCTTCACCCCTCCTCCTTCATTTCAGTCAGCAATTTGCATTAAATCAAGGTTAAGTTTTCTTGTCAACTCTGCTCTCAACTCAGTTGCTCTAAACCCTCTATGAAATGCATTTCCCATGCTGCCTGATGAAGCTCCTAAAAAAGAATCTTTATTAAACAACACTTTCATGGTCAAAGCAGTTATGCTGGAAATTAAACTAGTCTATTCTTTACCATAAACCTGCTTCTTCTACCCCCCACCGAGAAGATCTCAACTGGGCCCTGCAAATATTTCTGCAACTCTGACGGGGGAAGAGTGAGCTTTTCAGCACTAACTAAACACAGAGTAGCTCTTTTGCATTGGGCTCCTCTGCAAGACTAACCCAGGCTCCCAACACTCACAGGGTCAAGAGTGAAAATGCTACACCCTTCCATAAGCTCTTAAAAATGTTTGTAATGTTATTTATATCATTCCACACTCAGAGGCTGACACTGTTATTACTTCACATGGTCACCACCAACTGACTCCAAGAGGAGTCATTTCCAGAGAATGGCCATTATGATCTACACAGCAAGTACAGCACCACGTGAGAGACACTTTTTATGTGCTACACTACTGAAAATCACACTCAGCTCCATTTCATGATACAGTCTTCAGTGACTAGATGGAATCTGAACACTGCAGCCCCCAAACACCTCTCAACTGGTGTCAGAGAGAGCTCACTTTACCTGAAAAAATGTGAGGGTCTACTCCAAAGAAGAATACTACTATTGCATTTCACAAACAATAAAAAGCCATAAAACAAGGCAGTGGTTTAGTGTGAGTTAAAACTGAGAATTGTGACATAGTCTCAGATCAACTCCCCCACTCCAGTTCCCTGCGCCCCAACACCCTTCAAACTCAACCCTCCCATCTATGCTTAGGATGACTTTGTCCCTTCTGCCCTGTTGGAAATATGACTCTGTTACTTCATTTTCATTTTCATCCCAGTCTTTCCCTCTGCCTGGTTCTGTTCCTTCTGCTAGAGGTTAAACCCACCCATAAAAAAAGAAAGAAAAAAAAAAGCAATCCTTGACCCTGATTTTCCCTTTGTGAAACTGTCCCATTGCTCTCCTTCCCTTTTCTTCTCAAATGAGCCCGCAAAAGCACAATAAATATTTATGGATTAAATGGGTGAAAAATGTATTTCCGTATTGCCCCATCTAACATGTTCTCATTCCAGCACAGTCCGATGAAACTGCTGAGCCCACTCCTCTGCTAAAGCTGGTCTCCAAGGGGCCAACTATTTTCTAATTTTAAAAATCCATGAGTTACCCTTACCCTTCGTTCTAGTTGACCTCCATACAGAATTTGACATTGCTAACCAGACCTCATTATTAATATTCTTCCTTAAATATCTTCATATCTTAAGTCTCCTCTTGTTTACATAACAATTTCTCCTGCAATTAATAATGGTATAATGTTTCTAGCACTGTCTCCACCCTACTTCTTTTCTTAAAAACTTAACACTATTCTAACAGGGGATCTTTACCACTGACACTTTTTCAGGTACCTTTTCTGTCAGCATCTTCCAGATTCATAATTCCAGTTCTCACGTTTCTTCTGCCACTTAGTCTTACTTTTCTAAGTTCCTTTAAAAAAAAAAAAAACATTTCACTCATAGATATTCATGTTGGTGCCCTAAGCTACAAAAGAGAACTCAGGCTGCTCCCTTCTTGTGTCATATTTTTCATTTCTTGTGTGTTCCTATTTTCACAAACACCAACAGAACCCTCCCAATTACCTGGTTAAAAACTACCAATCTCCCTTACTACAATTTCCACTCAGCTTTGAGTCCTGTTGCTACTTTTCAGATGTGTCTCTTGACTCTACCCAATACTTTTCTATTTTCCTTGCCATTGCCCTAGTTAATTTTTATCATTGCTCAGTGAAGCTGTTGCACAGCCTACTAACTGATCTTTTTGCCTTGTCCATGTTCTTCTTAACGATAGACTAAATTCTTCGACAGCTGAGGCATCTCAGTCATTGTGTGGCCCCTGCACAAGTACTCAATACTTATTTGTAGAAATTAACTCCCACTTCCAGTAATTATGTTCCTGAAACACAAATCTGGGTCTGTAAATCCGTTGCTACAAATCTTCCTTGACTCTTGCTATAGCATAAAGACAAAATCTCCTTGGTATGATAGAGTTTTCTGAAATCAAATCCTAATCTACTGCATTGCCTGATCTCCCATCCCCCTGCCACTTTGACCACACATGCTTTTTCTTCTTATTTCCAGAATATACTCTATATTCCTTATATCTGTGATTTAGAATGCCTGTTTTCTATCTCTACCTACTTGAAATCCCACTCAAACTTTAAGGTCAAGCTAAAATTTCGCTTCAGTATCTCTTCGTGTGAGGAGTAATTGTTTTAGAGTAACTTTTCCATTCTCTGTGCCCCAGCATTTAGCACTTATATAGAGCACACAATACACTACGCCCTGCATTACAGTTAGCTGTGGGCACCTATCTCCTCAAATAGGTGGAAGCAAGCTCCTTAAGGACTATGCTTCAACCAGTGCCTCTCACTAGAAAGCACTCAATACAAAGATTACTGACATGACTCAGTAACTCTTCTTCTATCATGTTATTTTACAAAAGTCCAATAATTTTAGTACTATCCTCTCAGTTACTGTCATGTTCAGTCCAAAAGAAATATATTCTGTCCACCCATGCTAACCCCCTCCAACCTATAAAGCATAACCAGGTCACAGAATTAGAGTTTCAGTTAACTGAAATACATTTGTCAATTGACCGAAATATTTAATACATGTTAAATAAAATGCACATACAAAATAAATTATGCATTTGCAGTTTTAACATGAAAACTAAGAATCTTGTTGAGAAATCTCCATTTTTGAAGACTTAGTCTTTCACATCAGCATCACTCTTGATCCTTGGAAAGAAAATGAGGCTTCTTTTCTAAGGTTGTTAAAGCCACCACCAGGTTCCCTGATTCAACCAAAGACACAACCAAAGACTGCTGCGTGGGACAGCATCACTTCTGTCTCCACGCACGTGCGCGCACACACACACACACACACACACGATGTGCTTACTTAGAGAATTATAACACCTCCATTGCCATCTGAAGGGGAACCATGTGTGAGGTAGCCAAGGGTTAGAGATGATTCACCTACATTTTTAAAATATTCAACACCAGTGACCCCTCATATTTCCCCTGGATCTAGGGTACCGGTGCAGTGGAGTAAAAGGCCTACTTCACTCTTCTAGTTTAGGTACCTTTGGACTCATTTATTCCTCTAGAGTATACCTATAATTTCCTTTCATTGAGAACTCACATCTCAAAATGGAATAATTGAGTTCTATATGGTTCACTTAATAAATAACTAACAATGCAATTCAGCACTCTTTCTAAAAGATCTTTGCAACCTAAGTTTTTGTATTTTCTTCTCACTTGTCTCACATCCACTATCATCACATACACATATGATCACAGAATGACCTGATTTGGGCCTATAGTTGAAGAATTTCACCTTTTAAATTCAAGAAGATTAGATGAGAAGTTATAATGACAAATAAGAGTTGCCTTTTAAAACCAAATCTACTAAACATGCTTTATGTTATTATTTGTTTTACAAGAAGGAAAAATATTTGTTACATTGTTTTTAAATCTGTATTATAATTTTAAAGAAATTCAAAAATATTAATGGAAACACTATAGTTTACAAAATTGTATTTGAACATAATACCATATTTTAATAAATTTTATGCTATGTTCTGACTATAAAATACTTATTACTATAAAATAGTAACTTTAACAATCTTCACCATAAAGAAAAAGCTAATTATTTGTATGAAAATTTCACAATTTAGTTATTTCAAGAAAGTAGCACCTGATATTAAAAATTAGCACAAGTATATGCGGCTACTTCTGACTTACACACAAGATATTTTAGGCTCCATAACCTCCATGCACTGTCACTGTTATAAAATTCTTTTTCTATTAGCAGTTATTGAATGTTTTATTCCTTGAAACAGGACCTTAATCATCTGGACCTCATGTTTTTATCCAACTCAAACAATTCACACAGATGCAGCATATTCCAAAAGCTTTTTCCTTTATAGTGTACATTTGAATTCAACATTGGTTTGTAAGAAATAGGATCATTGCTTCTTTTGAATCTGCCCAATGAAATACAGCTGGATCTTTGCAACTAAATCAACTAGAATGCTCTTCCATTTGAATTTTCAGGTATATACACAAGATGTTTACTTGAGAATCAAGATGATCTATTTAAAAACCAATCAAATTTAAGGGTTGATTGTACTTCAAATTTCCATCATAAATAAAAAAGCAATGTAGCCATTTTAAACAAATTTGTAACACAGGATTTAAATATATGCGGTTCCCCACATTTTGTTAAATAATGAGCCAGGGTCCTAATCTAATCTCAATATCTGCCATAATCCTTAAAGGATTTACAGTGCAAACAATTTCCTCCCAAATTCTGTTGTCCACATTTAGCCTATAATATTATTTATTAAAAAGAGCTTGTCTTCCGGAGAATTGTAGAATTTCAGCAAGGGAAGCTTCATTCATTACTAATGAAGTACAGGGTCAAAAGTGCAGTGGGGCCGGTAAGGCACCATGGCAGCGATAAATCAGGGTGGCACAAAAACCAGCAGAGTAATTAGCATCACCTCCAATACCAGCTGGTGTGGGTGGGTGGTCAATTTTGGTAAGTTTCTAAAAATTTACCAGAAATAGTGAGGAAGCAGTCTCCTGCCCTTCTACTTTTGAGAAGAGATTGTCAAGAGTGACATCTTCTTTGTCAAGAGAATATGTTAGCTAAGGGGAGAAATAAATTGTGTATGAGTACAGTGAGTTTTCAGTAATGCACATTTCCTTCAATTTATTGTTAGTACTACATTTGTATTTTTGGATTCTTGAACTGCACGTGGCAGTGTTTCTGAGCAAGATTATCTCTTGGAGTGGGTCACCAGCAAGACCTACTTAACCATCTTCTTACTCACTCTAATACATATAAAAAAAAAAAACAATGTTGGAAAATTAAGCAATTCAAATCCCAGCTATTCCACAGGTTTTGTTCAGATGTTAAAGCTATTATTCACAAGGAAGGAGAAATCATGCTAAGAGCAGAAGCGAAATAAAGACTGATCATTATATTCAGCAGTCTGGAAATTACTAATGACCTTGACATTTGTAGCTTCCTGAAATGCATGATGAAGAAGAAGGTGTGATTGGAGGGGCCTGAAGGCAGAAAGCTAGCTTCCTCAGAATGGTAAACTAGATTTTCTGAAAGAGCCCTTCTGCTACAAACCATGTAGATCATGAATAAACACACTGTTTAAAAGAGCTACTGGGTTTGAGAGTGCTAAGAGTGCTAAGAAAAGTGTCCGAGAATCTCAACCACAGCCACTGAAAAACAAAACGAAGACAAGAGCTGGACTCTAAGTAGGGAGCACCGTGCAGAGGCAGCAGACCATGTGGAAAGCAAACAAACACATATATCCTATTTACTAAGAAGACTAATCCTTGGATCAGCTGAGGGGCAGGAGAGCTCGGTCTCAGACCCTCAAATTAATCCAAATACTTCAAAGAGACTAAAGTAATCTCACATAGGCAGGACCTCAGACTCTGAGCAGAAGCAGATACCAACACACTCTAGGGATAAACATCTCCAATACAGTCTCATAGCACTCCCACGGATTAAAGTCAAATAAACATGAATTTACACTTAAAAAGAAGCACACCATATGCAAAAGAATAAAAACAATAGCTTTAGATGTCTTCAGGCACGCAAGTTGAAAGCTAAAAATAAGACAAAGGCCTATCAAAAAACTAAAGAGATAATACCCAATCTGTGACATTCTGTTATAACAGCACAAAATGGCCCAAGACCAGCAGATTTTAAAAATAACTAATGAAACTTTTATATATGAAAAACACTATTGTTGATAGCAAAAACTTAGTGAAAGGGGAACAAGTGAAGATAGAATCTGACTGGAAGACAGACATGAATGGATTATTCAAAATGCAGCACAGAAAAATCAAATGTGTAATATTCAAGAGACACAAAGAAATGAAATATAGAATGAAAAGATCTAAGAGTCCTCTATTGAATGTCCAGAAGGAGAGAACAAAAGTGTGTATGAATAAATAAATAAATTGGCAATAAATATCCTAAAATTGATTTAAAAATGAATCCACGGACCCTCGAGACACAATGTCTGCCAAGCAGGAAAATTTACAAAGCATAAATACCTACCCCAAGACACACACAGTGAAAACTGAATAAGTATAAATAGACAATCTTAAGTGAGTCAGAAAGTAAACAAATTTTGGCAGCAGGATTCTAAGCAAAAGATGGAATCTGGAATCTGAGAAAAAATGAAGGAAATGCACTCAGAAAAGCACTGAAAAAATTAATATTCACATAGAATTCTGTGTTTTTTAACTTGCTTAGATGACACTAAGGAATAAAAAGAAAATCACCATCTTTATAGAATTCACACCATAGTGACTGGGACAGATAATAATTTAATCAAATATATCACATGCTGTGGCCAAAAAAATGGAAAAAGAAATGGTAGTACCAAAAAGGAAAGAGTTTGCAAATTTCAATATTATTTAGGCAATCGGAGAAGGTCTCACTGAAATATTACTTTTTGGACAAGAACCTAAAGGAAGTTATGAGGAAACTAAATGGACAGATAGCTAGAAAGAAAGTTGTAAGGCCTCAAAGGCAAGGTTCATGGATGACAAAGGCAAGGTTCAAGGACATCGGGGTGGTTACAGCAGTAGGAAAGATAGGGAAAGCAATAGGAAATAAAGTTGTTTTTTTTTTTAAAAAGGGAGAGCTACATCCTATGAAGAAGTTCTTGTACAGCAAAAAAAAATTAGCAATAGAGTGAAAAGACAATTCACAGAGTAGGAAGAAATTTTAGTCAGTTGTCCTTCCAACAGTGGACTAGTAGCTATAACATATAAAGAACTAAAAAAAAAAAAATCAAGACACACCTCCCCCAAATTTAAAGACCCAATCCAAAAATGAGCATGTGAAATGAACAGACACTTCTCAGCAGAAGTGCAAACAGCAAATAAGTATATGAAAATAAGTTCCACATCACTATTTGAGAGGCACAAATTAAAACAGCACTGAGATTCCATCTCACTCCAGAATGAATAGCTATTATCAAAAATAAACCAATAGTAAATGATGGAGAGCCTGTGGGGGGAAGAGGACCCCTTCTCCACTGTTGGTGGGAGGGTAGACTGGTGCCACCACTGTGGAAATCAGTATGGAGATTCCTCAAAAATCTGGAAGCGGAGTTCCCATTTGATCCTGCTATTCCCATTCTGTGTATCTTCCCAGAAGAATGAAACACATCCTACCACAGCTATATTTGTGCACCCATGTTTATAGCAGCACACTTTGTAATAGCTAAATCTTGCAAAAAACCTAAATGCCCAACAGCAAGGAATGGATAAAAAAGATGTGAGATATATATATATATATATATATAGATATATATAGATAGATAGATAGATATATTTTTTTTTCAGCAACAAAGACACTTCTAGGTAAATAAATGCACCTTGAGACCATACTCTTAAATTTAGTAAATCAGACACACATGTAAATATCATATTGTTTCCCTGGTGTAACCAAAAGTGTAAATAAGGACCAAAGTACATACTAGGTATTGGAAAATAGATAGAAATTGTTCAAAACAAATTGGACCTAAGGAGGGGGAGAGGGAAGGGAATAGAAAAATAAACAATAAAAGAAGGATAAACTGGAAGCAAAGCTTTGTAAGTAAGGAGGGGAAGGGGGCAGAATGGAGGGGAATGGGGGAAAAAGAGGAATCAAGATAAATAAGGCACAGGTACAAATTTCTTAGGATGAATATGATCATTATGCACCTAAATCACACCAATAAACTTAATTTTAAAAAGAGAAAGAGAAAAGGAGAGCTAGGAAAAAGAACAATATGGGAGACTTTCTAGGTGACAGTAAGGACTTGGGCTATTACTCTAAGTGAAACGAAAGCTATCAGAGGGTTTTGAACAGAGCCAGCTCACAATCTGATTTCCATTTCTGAAGAATGACTTCAACAGGATGAATTTATAAGAAGGAAAGAGGAGAAAGCAGAAAAACAGCTGAAAGCGACTACAGAATGGTGAGCATGGTGCTGCATGCATGGCAATAATTGTGCCAGTGGTCAGAAGTGGTCATCTCTGCAGCGCAGCCGAAGAATTTGGTAGGTCGTAAAGTGGTTTGTAAAGGAGAGAGCTTCTGGATGGATCAACGGAGACATGGAAGAGACTACCACTATGAAGAAGAATGCTCTTCAGGACAGAGTGGGCTTGAAGGGAAAATGAGGTGCTCAGCTGGAACACGTGAAGTGAAGTTTGAAATGTATCTTGCTCACATGCAGGTGCCCACACAGATCCAGGTCTTCAGAGTTCATTCACAAGGACTGGACCAGGGACATCAGATTGGGGAGTCAGCAGTCCACAGACAGTATAGAAAGTCAGGAAATTAGATAAATTCCAACACTGCATGCTGTGGCACACCAAGATTAAGAGGGCAGACATCAGTAGGAGCAAGCTGGAGAGCACAGAGTAGCCAGTGGGGCAGGAGGTGAACCCAGAGATCGGGACCTCCTGGAAGCAGGTAATAAAATTGTTCTCAGGAAAACAATCTTTCCAGAATAAGGGCAAAACAAACATGGTTTTGAATAAATAATGACAGAATTGATCAGCAATAGTCTTACATTAAACGAATTTCAATGAATAATTTCTGAACAAAAGTCTGAGATTAAAGAATGGTAGACAATAGTAGTTATACTATCAGTTATAACTATAAATTTTATAGTTATACTGTAAGTTTTATTGATATAAAATAAAAATAATGATAGTGTATAATTTTTGTGCACAACATAAAAACTAAATTTTGGACGATAACATATATGACACAAGAAAGAGTACAATTGTTACAGGCGTCTCCTGGTGGGTGGGTGGATTAGGATTTTAAATTATTTTAGACTGAATGTCTATGGTAAAAGTTCAAAGATGACCAGAAGAATAGAAATACACAGTGTATTATTTTCAAACCAATACAGCAGTGTTCTCTAAGAGTGGAAATGGTGCTCTGTGCAGACAGTTGTTCATCGAGAACCACCCTCCCTATTCATACCTGTCTCCCTGAACTCTACCCTCCAAATGCTAATACCCACTGCAAGCATTGCGACAAACACACACATGCGTGTGAGCACGTACAGACACATATACACACACATTTGCTGGAGGGATGCTGTATCACCCTTACATGGGAACCACCAAGGTTCCTGGAAAAAAACAAATTGAAAAGTTAACTATGCCCAAGATAAAAGTCAAGAGGGAAAAAAAGAGGAAAGAAAGAGAGAGCAAATAGAGCCAAAAGAAGGAAAAACAAGTCCAAATACATAATTAGTCATGCTAAATATAACTGAACTACAATTTACTACTTACAGTATTAGCTGGATTTTTTTTTTAAAAAGCATTATTCAATTACATAATTACACTGTTTACATATGACACAGATTTGTGTCTAAAATTAAGACAGATTTTTTAAATATACTAAGATAAGCCAAAAGAAACTTAGATGTTATATTTTTATACATAGAGATGTATATACTATTAGGTGATACATTAGGACAATTTAATATGCTTTCATTATTGTAAGGTAAAGCACACAAAATTGACAAAATCACAAGTAACATGTACATGATTTGAAATCTTCAATTGGCAAGTTTGAATGTGTATGTATGTTCTTATGCCTATCATCTGAAGAACACACATTTTTACAATCATAACTATTATGTAGTCAGTTTCCTTATTGAATGATTATTATGTGCCAGGGAGTATTAATACACACTGGCAGGTATTAACTAGTTTCATTTCATTTTCATTAGACTGCTATGAGATAAGTTTATAAGTATAAAGCTGAAATCTGACCCTTTTTAATTTGGCTCTATTTATTGCCCATGTTGTTAATCAATACAGAACATATTCTGAAGAAATATTTTCAGAACCTCACCACTGAGAAGCTTCTACAAAATTAACACATTTATAGCTGCTAAAGAAAAAACATATTCATGACACGTGTCGGAGCTGGTTAGGAAGATCACTGAAGAAATCACTGCAATGGGGCTTTGCAGAAGCAGAGAGGGACTGAACTCAACTCTCCAAACAAAGCCTCTTAGATTCCTCGTACTCCTTTCAACTAGGCCCTGACCTTTGGCTCCACCCTTATTCATTTATTCCACTTCTGGCAAGAATCCTACTAGGTCAGCTGTGTGAGAATCCTGCATCATCAACATCTGATCAAATTTCTCATAATTTATTATTCTGGTCTGCCCTTCAGGAAGAATCCTGTAAGTCAGTTTAGCCAAAATCTCCCTTCCTGCATAGTTCTCTCTTGCCAATTTTCTTTCCACGGACCCTCACCCTCAGCTGGCTACAGTTGTGTGGCTGAGAAGAGGGAGATTCACAGGTACAGAAATCACATGCCGCTTTTCACAAAGTTTGGCTTCCAGAACACTACAGATGTTAAAGGTCTCGAACATGGTTGTCTACACCTGGGCTACAGTTCTGGATTAACCAAAAATACCCAGTAGGTAGAATTTTATGTGACACCCCAGACCATGAACTTTGAGGACCTGAACTGTTTTCAAAAAGCTGTTGAAAGATTTAACCAGTTCTCTTATCAAGAAAAGGTAAGTACACTAATAAAACTTGTCCCAGAGAGGTGCTGGGCAGTGCGACTACAGATGGAGACCAGCTCTAGGCTGGGGAAAGGAAGAACATTTCCGGATTTCTTTAGCAAAGTAGCAGTCCTAGCTGGTGGGCACGGGCCAAAGTTTAAAAGTGAACATCGTAAGGAGATATAGGATGTGGGTTGCCATTGCTTAATGATACTTGCTCAGATTTAGACATAGCATATCCTGAAGCTATTGCACTTAGCTAGAAAAATACTATGGCAACAAATGCATCATTCCATGCTATGTAAGGACCAGTGGCAGAACAAAGGAAACTATGAAGGAGTTCTTCACAAAGCACAAGTACTTTGGTTTTCTTATTTTTTGAAAGAGAATGTAATCTGTTTTCAGCAGGAAATATTGTCTACTATGAATTTTGATGAGAAAATTATATTGGGCGAGAAGAGCAAAGTTTCTGTGGTTCCAGATGAAATGGTGATCTTTATCAGGCTCTTGTAGTTCAAAATATTGTGGAAGATGTGGAACCCAGAAGCATTTGGAGTATTCGTGTGTACTGTGCAATTGATATACTGGTTAATAGACTCAGCATTCAATGGATTTTGCATACAGAGATCAGCAGACTGTGGGGCAAAGATGGCAGAAAAGATGAGCCCTACCAAACCTGTTGGTGTGCTTTGCCATGCAGATTAAGCGGACCCGGTAGAGTACAGCCAGATTTCCCTGGCAACGACTCAGAAATGCTTTTCAGTGCAGGCTGATAAGCACTTTTTTCACTGTACCATTTCTGAGAGATCTTGTCAGTGTTTATGAACCTCAGCTGTATACCACGTGGCTCAAAAGAAGGTTCCACTTGCAGATTCCCAGGAGGAAATGATCAAGCCAGACAAGCCAAATAAAGACAACATCTTCCATTTTGCATCAGTTTGTGGCTTACAAGGATTACAAGAAGATGAGGTTTCCCTGCTAAAGAATGCAGACAGACAGAATCGTAAGGACACCTCCACCACTGCAAGGCACGCTTCAGTGAACCTTCATCACTGCTGTGTCTTCAATGTGAGAGGCCACTTCATAGATGAAAATGGTTCTCACCTTTTAGCAATTCCCCACATGACGAATGCCAAGAATGTATCAATCCAGTGTGACATCTCTCCTCTTGTCTCCTATACTAAAGAAGGACTAGAAAATTAGATGGTCGATAGAGTCCCACAGACCTTTAATCACTGCTGAGAACTGAGTCCGTGAACTCATGAAAAGTGGTCATCTATCATGTTCTGCGTAATCGAGGATAGCTTTTAATTTTGATAGACAACTGTAAACGTACAGAACCTCTCCTGGAAGACTCAAGTTTGAATATTCACAAGGTTTTATTTTGTTGAACTCCTACCACAACTACACACTTCTCAAGAACAAGGTGATTGAAAAGATAGTGTCTTTCTGATGATCAATTTATCAAATATCTTATTTGTATTTTTTAGTTGTGTAATTTTTTTCCAAGTCAAGGAACACACTGTCCATCTAGGAAGTTCCCTGTTGCTTAACTATAGACAGTGTGTTCAACATCAGTTTATTGGAATGGGAAGCATTTGTTCTTGAAATTGTACGTAATAATAATAAAATGTACTGCACATTTCAGAAGGTTTTTATGGTACTAGATGCTTGATTTATTTTATCAAGAATTAAATTTTTAAAGAAAATAACTAGTAAAATAAACTTGACAATACATAAATGTACACAACTCCTAAGTACATACTCCCAAGGCTTCTAAATAACTCACAGATTAATGATGAAATTTTTTAAACTTGGTATTGATTCTTTGAATATTCCATACTGAAACTTATGGAAGCCAGGAAAACAATACTTTGAGAGATAAAAATGCAGTTAATTATAGGAAATTGACATTTTAAAAAATCAATAGCACTCAATTATCAGCAATTTCATATGACTTACTCTAAACTTGCAGCCCACAGGTTTATATTAGAAAACATTATGCTAAAAAAATTAATGGGAATGTAGCCACTAATTTTAGAAACCAGAAAATACACTTGAAGAAAATATAGAAAAGTAACAAAGATTAAAAAAAAATAGGCAAAACATAAAAAATACTGCCTATGAAAGTACCAAAAAAGAGTATAGAAAACTCTGGTTGAGATGAATAAGAAAAAGAAAATAAAAATATATATTAAGTATGAAAGAATTATAGAAAATGTATATAGAATGATTTAAAGGTAATGAAATATTTTCAACAGGTTTATGCCAGTATTTATAAACTTAAACAAAATGTATATATTTGTAGAAAAATTTAACTTATGGAAACTTAATAAAAAACATGAATAGTAGCTACTGAAGCATTTAAATGACTACTAGAAAATCCATATTTTAAAAAAGGATTCACATTATTTTACAGGCAAGTTCTACCAAAATTTTGAGAAACATATATCAATACCAAGCTCTCCAAAGATAAAGATATAAAATATTTCTAAACTCCCATTTGGTGATCTATTATATTAATCTTGGTCCAAAAGCACATTTACAAAAAAACTTTAGCTTTTCTTGGTAAAAAATATAGACACAAAAATTTCACACTAATTAGTTTTTTAAATTACCAATATAAAAAAGATTGTGACCAAGAAAGGAAAAATGGCTTAATAACAAAAAGATGTATCAATATGATTTCTACAATAAGTGATTAAAGGAGAAAATCATATAATTGTCCAATGGATTATGTAATCAAATGAAAATTAACATACCTGTAAAGGAGATGAGAACCTAGCAAAAGCATATTTGGATATCTTACCTGCAGTTTTACTATAAAGATTAGAAATGAAATAAAATCGAAGACGAAGGAGAAATGGTAGTTTGTTTTTATTTTGCTCATTCTACCCTTACAATGGGAGGTAGTACAGCACGTCTGTATATAAGAGGGATGCATACAGCAATCTGGGAGGGCTTGTAATGCAAGAGAAAGTGAGCGACAATTACAAGAACTGAGGCCTTGGACTGGAAAGAGGGAGCAGGTCCCGAGCACAAGTGCAGGGTCCAGCTGAAGATAAAATGGGATGGTGTGTTTCAGCAGATGGGAAGGCAGAGTAGATACAGATGCCTATCAGCTGGTGGGAAGGAAGACTATAAAGGTCTCTTCAAAGCTGCTCTATTTCCTCGGTAAAATATGAAAACAAACCATAAGCTCATAGTGAGACTGAGTTGGATAGAGAAAGGACGGGGAGATTCGAGGAAGAAAGAAGTGAGAAATGATTAACTCTGAGAGTAAGAGAAATTGAACAAGTACAACAGGACATGGTTCCTCTTGATACATGTTGTTTACAACCCTTCCACCTTGCTGTTCCTCCTCTTGACCAATCGGGTTTCCAAGCTCAGTCCTCAGATACTTTCTCTTCACCGTGTGTGTGTGTGTGTGTGGGGGGGCTCACCTAGTTCCATAGTTTGAGACACCATCAACACTCTAAGTGCTGACAAATTGTTTGTATCTTGTACCTCTGCTAGGAGGTCCATACTGACATCCAACTGCCTGTGTGGTATCTCTCCCTTGATGTCTGAAAAGCAACTAGCTCCAGTTTTACATGCCCAAAGGAAACTTTATTTTTTTGAATTCTCCTCTTCTTATGCAGTCTTCCACAGCTCAGGAAACGACTCCACCATTCTTCCAGTTCCTCAAAGCAGGAACCTAGTTTCCTCCTTATCTTTCTCCTGTATCAAACATTCAATCCAGCAAAAAGTTAGAGGAAATGCACTTGGAGAATCATTCTCACCACTCACATCCATGAGCTTTTCTGCTCTGCATCACAGCCATGGCATTCCCAACTGTACCCAAACTCTACTCCCACCCCAGTCCATGGCCCACATGCATCAGAGTGACCCTCTAAATGCACAGCACAAACTCCATAGTCCTCACTCTGACCCACCTAGCCCAAGTGGTCCCACCTTGGCTGCCCCTCTAATCACATCTACCCATACCTTCTCCCCTGGCTCAGGCTGTATCTACCACAGCTGCATTCTTAGTGCTTCTAGCAGATGTCACGGTTAATACTACCCCAGGATCTTTGCATCGGTTTGGAAAGGTAGTTCAGAAATTTTGAGGCTGTTCACATAACTTGAGTACACTCTCTACAGACACACCACTTCTGATATGGGGCCTTAATGAGTCCTGCCCCCTTCATCTCTTCCCATCTCTTTATTCTACATTATTTGTCTTGATTACATGGACACTACTTTGCTCTATACTTTTGTGTATTTAACTCATTGTGAGAAAGTTCTATGTGGACAGAAACTTCTGTCTTCACCATGGCTAACAGTGACTAGAACCTGGCATAAAATAGGTGATGGTTGAATGAATTCCAGTCCATTTCAAATAGCTGTGAACATCATAGCTAAATTTTCTCTTTCTAATTGGAAAAGTTTAAGTAACTTTATTTGCATCATTAGTGACTTATGGGTCATTGTACACTCCAAAGTTTGCATGCTTAGCAAAAGAATAATCATTTCTTACATTGACTTTCCAAACACTGAAAGATTTAGAAATAGAGTACCTCCAGAAATCATCGTTGAGATGAAATTGGCTCTTTCATTAACATCTTTGCAAATAGATTACAGTATCATCTAACTTGATAATGAACATTTATATACCACAAGAAAGCAATGGAAAGCTTGTGGAACGCGTGCCCTGGACTGAATGTCAGAACCTTCTAAGTGATGCCTTATTTAGTATGTAACAAAAATAGAGTTTCTGTTAGCCAATAATTCTACTGCTTCAACTGTTACATAGGAACAGCTGCCCTAATATATTTCCAATGAATTCTCTTTGGCTAAGTATAAAGGGGTTGAAAAAAGGGGGCCATAAAATATTTTTTAATGAAGATCACTATAGGAATTGAAGTCCTTCATTGATTTTTTGTTATCCCTGAATTTATAGGAAAAGTTCATAAAATTCTAAGTGGATTTAATATAGATTGGGTAAAGAAAGAATAATCTTGAAATCATTAGCACTTATTTTAACTACTTCTAGGTTCTAATACTTTGATAATAATTATTATCTGGATAAATAATACATGAAGTGTTTTGATAGAAATAATTTTAAGTTATCTTTGAGGTACCAAAGAAAATAAGTTATTTCTATGTGTATGGATTTTCAGGAAAGGAGAATGGATTCTGAATATTGAGCTTGTCTTTTATTCTGAATAAAATTATTAAGTGGATTATTGAGCATAGAGCATATAAACCCTTCTTAAAATTGAAGTGATGATTTCTAGAGACCCTCAGAAAGGAGGCAAAAAAGAAACTTAGCAAGTTAACTCTATTTTCTCTTTGCTTCTTTTCTCTTCATTAATTTTTTCTTGCCTTGTTTACTTTTTGTTTAACTAGATTTATAGACCAGCTCAAAGTCATAAAATAAATATATCTAAGATTTGACATGTCAGTTTTGGTTTTCATTATACCTTAAGATTTTGAGAACTGTGATCTAGAAGATAGAACAATTAAATAAAATTTAATTAGTAAGGCTTATTCTTATAAGAATAAATCTGTGACCACCCATACAACACTATGTAATTTTGAAACACTTCTAGCCATTACTAAGGTTAAGATATAAAACAAATCATTATGTATATCAAAAAGTACCAATGAAATTAATTTAAAAATTAAAAGTATCATACATGAAATATTTACCAAACATTATTTCCAAGTATAATCGAGTATGTGAATGACTAACACTGAGGGACAATACTGAACGTTTCCTTTCTCAACGAACAGCACTGAGTCAGTGCAGTGCCCTCCCACCACCTGGAACAAAGAGATACAAATACATGGTGTCTCAGTTGAGACAGGAAATGACCTTTTATCAGATACAAAATACAAAACTAAGGACAACCAAGACACTGGAAGGCTGGGTTCCATAATATCACCCTGGACTCCAGGTTTCTCCCGTTTTCTTCCCGCAGCCTGTGTGTAGATGTTCAGCTCTGCGTAGGTGGAAATGGCCTTAAGAACCGTGTCCATGTCCCAGCTCACGGAAATCTCAGAGCCAGAGATGAGCGAGCAGCCCTGTATTTTAGGAGCCCAAACTTAGCCCAGGTCGCAACTAGCTCACCAAGTATGGACTGTAGTTAGATGCTCATATGTGCAGCCCAAACTCAAGTTAGAGGGAGTGCTGCTGCCTCTGTAGGAAGGAAGGGAAAATGTGGACTGAGGCGATCAGTGATTTCTGTCAAACACGTATCCCCAAATCCAATCCAGCACTGAAGGGAGTCTCTCTGCCTCCTGTTATTTCACAAAGGCGCTAATTTACCTCCCTACGCTCACTGGCCTTGTCTGGAGAACCGTCTCCTCTCCAGATTTCAGTACACGCACCTTGCCATCTGCTCCCAACCGATGGTCTTCTTTATACCCAAAGAGACAACTTAAAAAAGGAAACTCAAAACATACCATGTTTCCAGTTAAAATCTTTCATTTGCTCCCCTTGTTCTTAGGAATCTTAATAAGAACTTCATATTTGAGCCTCCTTTCACTGGGTCTCACTCCCCACTGTTACTCTCTTTCTATTCTGCCCAGTCTTTGTCTCCAGTCTCATCTGCCTTCCATTTCTCACCCACAGTTTCCTCTCCTGCCACAAAGATCCTCAATGTGCTCATTCCTTTGACAAGAACATTCTCCCCCTCCATTTGCCTCACTGACTCATACCTCAGTTCTCCACTCAAACTGCTTTCTCAAAGCAACCTCCCAGAGCCAAAGCAACATCAAATTCCCTATTATACACTGTCATAATATCCTGGCATTTTGTCAGTCTGTGCTAATCATACACTTTTTGGGGCAGGTTACAAACTAGGAAGTGAGCACTTTCAATATCGACCTGTTGATTATAACATCATGTCTTCTCTGTGGTATCTTTTTCCCTACATGCTTGTCTTCTTCAAACTTTAAACACGCATGAGGCCGGCCTGATTATAGCAAAGAACTGCGGCGCCCTTTTCTGTCCATGCCGTGTCCTAGTCCATCCACGCCTTGTGACAATCGCTTCTCCAGGAAAAGGACACCGCATGTGGGAATTGGGCGCGGGGATCTTGGAATGTTTTGTACTGATAATTGTAATTTGTGTAGTTCACATGTGTATGTTTTTATGTAATGCTCAATATGGAGT